>LPNX010465151.1:0-26330 GCA_001517045.1 Pseudotsuga menziesii | reverse complement strand
TCTTAGGATCTTTGCTTGCCTCTTGAGGAGAATGGCAAGCAAATCTTAAGCACAAAATGCTAGATCAAACTTTAAAATGCATAGAAACTCTTTCAACAAACTTTTTTAATTTTTAAAATTTTTTTTTAAACTTGCAGAAAAAAGGGAAAAGTAACTAGATCTAAATTTTTAAATGTACCTTTGAAGCAGACTAGAAATAGAAACTTTTAGACATCAGATCTACCTTTGATATGACTTTAGATGCTAGATCTAATGTGGAAACATTTGAAACCGAAAGAAAATTTTAAGAAATTTATAGATCAAAATTCAAAGAACCTAGAGTAGAGCGAGAAATAAAGGACAGAAAAAGCTTCCTTGGTGAGATCAGAGGGACAGAGCTTAGTTTCAAATTTTACTGAAGGAAAGGTAGAGCACATTCGCTCATCAATACTCCAGCATTAGCTTTCNTCACCATCATGTTATAACTTGGTTCATATTTTTTCTTAAACCAAAGTTTAATATTCACTACCTCATATGGAGAGGGACGCACTCCTTAGGGGACCCATGCCATGTCACCCTATCCATAAATAATTTAATATTTTTTACTTTTCAACCTTTGACCAGAGTGCCAATTTGTCCAGATTTAGCATTAAAATTCTATTTTATGCACTTTTAGCCCAAATAATGCCTCACGGGGTGCTCCGGCTGTCAGACTGATGTAGAAAGTGGTCCCATGGGTAAAGTGGACGCTCCGGGTGTGAAAACGAGTGTCCCCACGTCAGAAACGGACTCCGTGTCTGACTTTTATCACAATCTGAAGTTTTTTAATTAAACCATTAAAAAATGGCTTAAGAAACGGAAAAATTATTTTTTTGCGGAAATTGACGAAACTCTAGGGGGACCTAGTACATGTCCATACGACTCAATTCGAATGCCTAGCATGGTGAAAAACACCGACACGAAGGCTCTAATAACCTCCCTAGGCCACAACACCAAGATGACTACCCTAGCTTTGGAGGTGTGAGTGAAAAACTCAGAAATTATTAGTCGTTTGTTCAACAACCAATAATAACCAAGGGAAAAAACACTCTGGGCTAGTCGGCTTGATGCTTAAGTCTGGGAAGCCGAGCCTTTTATAAAAAATTAAATGCTAGGACATTTTTTACAATTTCCCCAAGGGGGTATGAACATGCGTTACAAAAAATAAAACGACCCTGGAGGCCTGAAAGGACCTCTGAACTCTGAATATGAACAAGTATCGTGTTCATCACTGGCGGCTCACTGAAAGTACCGACTAGGTGCAGCTTAGTCGGTAACACTTTTAACTCAAGCAATGCCACCTCAACTATAATAGATGATGTCATTCTCTAGAATGTGATTGGTGCTTTTGAAGTTCATTTTGATAGTACTTTTTTTGTTTTGAGGCCCATTTTAGACCTCAAAATTCCCCTAATGTTTGTAACACATGGTCATACCCCCTTGGGAAAATTGTAAAAAATGTGCTAGCAGGATCAATTTTTTATAAAATGCTCGGCTTCCTAAACTTAACCATCAAGCCGACTAGCCCATGGTGTTTTTTCCCTCGGTAATTATTGGTTTTTTAACAAACAACTAATAATTTCTGAGTTTTTCACTCACACCTCCAAAGTTGCGGTAGTAGTCTTGGTAGTTAGGCCTTAGGAAGTTATTAGAGCCTCTGTGTCAATGTTTATAAACATGCTAGCCATTCGAATTGAGTCGTATGGACATGTGCTAGGCCCCCCTAGAGTTTCGTCTGATTCTGAGAAAATATTTTTTCTGTTTTTAAGCCATTTTTTAATGGTTTAATTGAAAAACTTCAAAATGTAATAATTGATGGGTTTGGAGTCTGTTTTTGGCGTGGGGATGCTCGTTTTCACACTGAAAGCGTCTTCTTTACCCCAAAGACCACTTTTCCTATGTTTTGGGCGGCTAAAACATCCCATGGAACATTATTTCTCTAAAGGAGCATCAAAACGACATTTTAATGCTAATCATGCGACAATTTGGCACTAAAGTCAAAGTTTGATAAGTAAAAAAAGTGATGGGATGGCATGGCATGGGTCCCCCATAAAGCATGCGACCCTCTTCATGTGAAGTTCAACTTAAAAATTTGGTTTAATTTTTTAGAAGGTAGCGAATATGTTTGAGATGGGTGACATCAATCAAACTTCATGCTAGCACATGTGAAGACGTGAGGTTCGAGGAAGTGGGGAGACCCCTCTTAAAACTTGAAGTTAAAAAAACTTTGGTTTAAAGTTTGATGGGGATAGCGAATGTATTGAAGGGTGACGTCAACATTACCAATATTCACACCAACCTCATAAACTCGCGCGTGAGGTAGGTAGAGACGTCAATGCATGGTGAGTGGTTGGTTGTATTTGGTGCATGATGATTGGTTTGTTGAGTTTGGTAAAGATAGGCGGCACTTGCCTCTTCACTTCAAATCAGTTTGACTCAGATTAACTCATATCAACTCCCACTCTATCTTCAGTGTTACATGCACCCACTTTCCCCCTGCTCTGGCTATAAATAAAGCACGGCCCTCTCATTCCAAACTAGTTAGAGTTGGATGAAGGTGCTTGCTAGTTGTAATGTATACAGTATTTTGTGATTTTGCTATAATAAAGAAAGCTTACGAGGCTAATGGTGTGGTTCTATTGTGTGCGGTCCAATATTGTCTGATCTTCATGAGGTAATCTGTGTGTTCTTCAAATGCTTGCATCTTGGTTTATGAATCTGGTTGAACAAAGATTGCTCCCGATCATTAGAAATAGAAGGCTATAAGTAAGTTCACTTGTTTCTTCTATTTTGAATACGTGTACCTAGATATCAAAAGATGACATGTTTTAATATATTATATGCATGTTGTCTTAATCTCGTTTTACGTGTAATCACCAGATCTCACAGGTTTGCAAGTTTGTTGAGTAATTTACAAGTTGCTTAGCTTGGAGGAATCATGGATCTAGATTGACTCCACGTTACTTCTAACATCTCTAAACAGCATAGTCCCTCAACATCCCACTACGAAGCCTTTGGGCTAACTCTTTGCGGCAACAAGACTTTTGTCTCCATATCTCTTCCTCCTAAATTTGAAATTTTACCTGGTTACTTGGTTCTTTGTCTTCAGATCAAGTTGCAAGAGTAATATTTTATATAGATCTGAGTTCTAATCTAGATCTAATCATTTTAAAAATTATATCTCAATTAGATCTAGTCATTAAAATCTTTTCTTGCAAGTTTTGTCCAAAAGTAGTATTTTTTGTATCTTGCAAAGTCTAAAGATTTGTTTTCGATGCTTTCAATTTTAGATCTAGCATAAAATTGCACATCATATTGGCTGCCTAAAATGCAAACCAATATCCCTTATTTTTAAGCATTTATTTTCAAGTTTTTTAACTTAGAATTTTTTAGTATTTTCTGGGAATTGTTCAAAGACACTCTTAAAGTGTTTTTGAGCATATTCTACTTTTAATAGCACGCTGATTTTTGCAGGTTCGTCGAAAAAGAGAAGGAAACGTTGGCCAAATTTCAGAGATTTGAGCCATTCGAAGCTTTCTAGGGTTTCCTTTTTCGATTTCGGTCGATTTTTTACTAAGTTGTAAGCCTTTGGATCCCAGATAACAAGGACCAAAGAGCATTCTTCTTTAGGCATTGTAACCGAGCATAAAAAAACACTATTTGAGTAGGCTCTTCAAAGCCCACTCCCCATCCCCACAGGGGGGATTTTCGTCGGTGTCAAATATTCATGATTTTCCTATTTTAGTTTAGTTGCTTCGTGCAAGCTAGTATACTTTGATAGGTTTTGTATTTTGTTACATCATGCACATTTATTTTTAAAGTAATACAAATACTAATTCCACGACTTCCCGAGTTACCCGAAAGAGCAAAGAGATGCGTAGTAGGACTAATTAGAAAACTCTTGATCATTTTTATTGTTCTTTACTTTTTTTCGTACAATTTACACCCCTTGATCTCCCGATTAGGGCTTTTAGCCTGAAAGATATTCTTGGGGATCTAATAAACAGGCAAACACATTGCACATAAAATCCTTAAAACTTTACCAAGGCTCCGTTGTGTATGCTTTGCATTACCAACTAAGTTTCACTGAGTTGGATTTATAAATGAGCCGCTAAAGATGAAGAATCACTTGTTCAAATTTTCAAGTTCAGAAGTCCATGCAGGCCTTTTAGGCCCTCTTTTAATTTTTTTTAACACGTTCATAACCCATGGGGAATTGTAATAAAATGAGTTAGCATGACGACTTTATGAAAAAGGTTTGTCTTCCTAGGACTTAATCATTGATGAATTATTCCAGGGTGTTTTTTCCTTGTTAATAATTTTTTTTAAGCGATAAATAATTTTCGATGTTTTCACCCAAACCTCCAAAGCTGGAATAATTGCCTTAGTGGTTAGGGCTTAGGAGATTATTAAAACCTATGTCGATGTATATTACCATGCTAATCATTATTTTGAGTCATTATGAACATGTCCTAAGTCCCGCATAGGTTTTTTTTAATTTTCGGAAAATAATTATTTTTTTCCGTTTTTACAGGCTTATTTTTAATAAGTCAATTGTAAAACTCTAAATAGTCATAAAAGTGTGTCTAGGAGGTTGTTTTTGCCATGGGGGTGCTCATTTTCTAACTCATAGTACCCACTTAACCCCTAGACCCACTTTCCTAAGTATTCGAGTAATGATTTAACTCAAAAATTAATAATTACTCGAAAAAAACCAAAAAAATGAGATATTTTTAAACATTTTGGCAATTTTTTTTTTGCCAAAAGTGAAATTTATGACTTGGAAATCTAAAAGGGAAAGTACCCAGGCAAGTTTGGCAAGTTAAATGTTTTCATTTCCCACTGAACAAAGCGTTTGATGTTTCCTCATGATGAGAGGGGCACTTTTCTCCATGTGGGGGTGCAAATCCCAAGAAAGGATGGAAACATGTGTTGAGTGGTTGAGCTTTGGGTGATGTGGCTTTCAAGTTTGGAAGTTGCATTTCTCCTTTCTTCCATCCAACTCATGCCAACCCTCTTCCACCTCACTCCCAACTCATCCAACCTAACGCATCCTTGAGGAAGGTGTGCCCCCTCTAGCTTGTCGGTTTCCTTATATAAGCAGGCACTCTCTCTTCATTAAGGACAGGAGAAATAGCATGGAACTTATGCTCCTGTACTTTGTAATAGTTTATTGAATTTATGAATAAAGGCTTTGGAGGCAAGAATCGTGCAACTCTCTTCATGTGTGTGGATGCTTATTGCTCATTTTGGGAGGTAATCTGTGTCTTTTCATAGCTTATATTGTGGATTAATTATTGGCCTTTGAAGGAGAGATATATCTCAGTAGGGTAAGAAAAGTAGATTTGTTTATCTATTATCTTACTAATTAGTTGCATGAAATGATCTGAGAAATACATGTTATTTTAGTTTAAATTCATGTTTTCTAAGCTTCGTGTTGTTAATACCGTTTTGATTAACCTCTCTTGTATAAGCGTGTTCAACATATTGCAGGTTGCTCAGCTTGAAGAGAAAGGCGTTCTAGTTTGATTCTCCTCTCTTTTTAGGGCTGCCAAGAAGAGCACAATCCCTCCAAGTCCCACTTGGAAGACTCCATTGCCCAAGTTCAAAGGGCTTACGCTTCCTCTTCTTCTCTCATCCAAATTTCTAATTTTTCTTTGGTTACCCATTACTTTAATAAAGTGTTAATCGATTTGGTGAAATTAACATAAATCACAAGCTAAAATATGATTTACATTTATTCATTAGTTCAGATCTGATTATAAGAGCAATATTTTACAAGATCCAACTACCAACAAGTACTAATTTAATACTTCAAGTTTTTCTATCTTTAAAGTACTTGAAGTTTATGTCAAAATTTTATCGTTTTATTTGATTATTTGACATATTTAACTGATTATTGCTTGTTGTTTTCAGCAGAAGTTGATTAAAGAGAAGGGCACTCTGGCCAAATTTTGAAGATCCAGGCCATCCGAAGATCCCTCTTCTTATAGCTTCTTCTTTGGCTATTTTTTTAAGGCCTTAAAACTTGTAAACTTGTGTGTCTTATTCTACAAAGGAACACGAGTATTTCTTCTTCTAAATCATTGTAAAAAAGAGAGGCAAGTGGGAAGCCAATTTCCCACACCCCATTCCCTAGGGAGGATTTGTAGTTATTTTATTTTTCCAGTTTATTTATTTATTTTTAATTTCTTTTAGTTTCTTAAGTAAAATTAACCAATCCGGTTGTGTTCTCGGTAACAAGAGTATCAACACTGTGATTTAATAACTCAAATCTAGTCTAAAATTCTTAAAATAAACCAGACTTCAATTCTCGTATGCTCTTGTGACCACTGCAGGCCATTGACTATATCGGTGGGACAATCAGGAAGGGATTGGAGTGACTATTAATTATTTGAACACTTCAATCAATCCCTACAAGTGAAAATCCAGCATTTTTCCGATATTACTGAGTTGTGGGGAAATTCTACAAGTGAAGCGAGAACCACTAAAAAGTGACCGTGGGGCACCGTTAGGCTACACCCTTGTTGGTGTAGTGTTGAACACAACCCCACGACTCCATCTAGCCCACATGTCATTGTGAGAGCCACTCCTTAGTAAATCAAGACACATTCCTCGTACCCCTTAGGTATATCAGGATTACCATTCCCCTTTAATAATTAGATCACTACCACATTTTAAATAAAATTGACCAACAATTTACCCACTCCCTAATTACTCATTTAATAATTATAAAACTGACCAACCGTGACAACTGCAATTCTTCTCGAGGCTTCACTAGCAACCCCCTTACAAAAGCACTCCATTAGCACTCGTCTATCAAGCATTCTTATTTGTTGTTGATGTTTAAGTCAATCAATGTGTTGTATGGAATGTTATTTTATATGCTAGTTATTTAAGTTATTTGCAGTACACCTTAGTTTCAGTATTTATTGTTTTCATCTCCTAGAATAGTTACATTATTTTCATAGATTAAAACAATCTTAGATTATTTTCCTAGGGATCTATTGCTGCTTTTCACACACCTGGGGGGGACGTGGCAGAAATCTTCAAGCCACTCGGTGTGTCCCTAGGGGCAAGTCTCAAGTCAAGGCTGTCACCTTGTTCTTGACTCCTTCGTTCAGGCCAACTCTTAACGAAGCAAAGAGGGGTAGACCCTATTAATTGCTAAGGCTTTTAGGCTTTGGTGTTTATGGTGATGAGATAAGTTAATTATGAGTTTATGATGAATGAATTCAACACAAGATATTTGCAAGATTTGTTACACCACAAGAACATAGAAATTAAAACTTGATAAGCAGTAATGCGGAAACATATGATAATATCAAAAATAGATTAGTGCCAATAATGGACTCCACAAATGAATTTGTTGTTGAAATACGAAAACGATGTTGCAAGTGCTCTTGGTCAAATTTTAAGTTAGTGTAAGATGAGTTGATTACTTAGGGGGAAGGGGACTCCCGATATACCCAGAGGGTACGGGGGAGTATGTCCAAAACCCTTAATCGATACAGCTACCCACAAGGAATATGTAAGCTGGTTGGAATATCTGAGACGGTGTTCAACACTACACCGCAAGGGTGTAGCCTAACTGTGCCTTGAGCTCACTACCCAGTTGTTCCTGGTTCCTTTGGGTAATTTGCCATCGCAACGGATTAAATCGAGGCATTGGATTTTCGCCTCGGGATGTTTATTGCAAGATGTGAGATCTAGTTATTCTAGTCACCCATGTTGCTTTTGATGCAATCGACTGATCGGACAAACCGCAGCCAGTGTAGAGCATACACAACGGAGTCTTGATAATTTTTAAGGATTTTAACTTGTGTTCTTTGTTAAAAAGAAAAACCTCCAGGAATCTCTTTCAGTCCAAATGGACCTCAATCGGGAAAGCGAGGAGTGGTTGATTTTATATAACTAAAAAAATGCCAGAAACAATCACAGATTATCTAATTAGTCCTACCACGCATCTCTTTCCCCTTTCGAATCAATCGAGAAGTCGTGGGGTAAGTAGTATGATTACTTTGAATTTGTAAATATTGAAAGTATATAATGCGAATTCAAAGTATACAATGCTGCAATACAAGACGAAACTAGAAAAAAATGAAAAAGTGCAAAAATCACAAAACACAGGATCCCCCCTAGGGGGATGGGGAGTGGGCTCGAAAGAGCCTACTCAAAACTTATTTTTATTACTCGGTTACAATGCTTTAGCAGAAACGTTCTTTGGTCCTTGTTATCTGGGATCCAAAGGCTTACAAAATACAAAGAAAAGGAGCCCGCCTGAGAGGGGAACCTCCTAGAAGCTCCGGATGTCCAAGAAATGTGTTTTCGGGCAGAGTTTCCTTCTCTTTTTTAATGGACCTACTAAAACCCAGCAAGCTAATGTCAATGAAAGATGCCCAAAAACACTTTGGAAGTGTCTTTGGGCAACACACAAAAATTACAAAAAAAGAACTAAGTTAAAATAATGAAAAACATGCAAAAAGGAACCAAGGAAAGCAAGTTTTCCTTGGGATCTTGGCTTGCCTTTTGGGAAGCCAATATGATATGCAATTCTATGCTAGATATAACTTTTAAACTTTGAAGGACGGACCAAATACTTAAACAATTTTTCAAATCTACTTTTAAGAACTTGTAAAAATAAAGAAACTTTCCTAAACTAGATCTATGATACTTATGAAAAACTTTGGAAAACGAGATCTAGCCTTTTTGAAACGCTTATGTATGAGATCTAATGAAATATTTTGCATATGAAAAACTTAGAAGCTCAAGCATAAACAAAGAACCAAGAAAATTTGATTTTTAAAAAGAGAGGAAGAGGAGAGAAGGTTGGTTCGTTGCTTGAAAGAAACAAGCTAAAAGGAGGCCCTTTTGTGGAGCACCAAGGGACAGCGTCTTGATCTTATTGGATAAGGAATGGCGTCAATCTTGATCCACACCTCATCCGATCGAGAACCTGCAACTAGATCACAAAAGCCTGCACAACACCTCGTGAGATCTGAATATATATGTATGAAACAAAAAATGAAAGATCGTGCAAAAATAATCTTATTTGAGCATATAACTTAGATTCTTGAGCATACATAATATGAATAAACAAGAACAAGTAATCTTACTTGCCTAGCTTACACCATTACTTGATTCAACTGAATACTTAAAGCCAGAACACAAAGCACAAGGATTGGAAAAAATTTGCAGTTACCACATTAGCAGCATGATGCTGGGAATCCACACAATCACATGTACTACACGGTATAGCCTCCAAAGCTTCTTTATTCACAATGAAAATATAGTAGTATTACAATGGCAACAACTCTTCATCCAACTGTAACTAGCTTGGAAGAGAGAAAGGTTGCTTTATTTATAGCCAGAGCCAAGCCCCTAGGGGGCTACCAACACTGAAAATGCACCTAGAGTTACAATGAGCTTAACTGAGTTAATATGGAGTCACACTGAAGAGTGGCTGAGTTGAACTGCAGAGGTGATTGACACCTCTCTCAGTTAACTCATAATCAACTGCCAACACACTCAAGCAATCACCCCAAAATCCACCCACCAAGATCTATTGGCTTCCTTCACCTTCACGTGTGCTTCACCCATCTCACGCAATCGTACGACCTCAATAAGATGTGAGAAAAGGCCTCACCAACCAAACATATGCTTGTTATCCACGCTTTGAAATATGGTAAACATAATAAACTAAACCAAATTTTATTTATGAGTGACGCGAATGACGAGAGGTCCCCACCTTCAATTAGTGCAAAACATGCTAGCGTGAGTCCTCGTAGTGAGTTGACATCACCACAGATCTTTACCCGTTTACCTTGCAATAAAACCAAAGTACGGATTTACACATTAACCAAGGTTTTTTTTAAATGACATGGATATAAAAGGGGTCCACTCCTTGGCTAGCTCACGAGTTCCCTTCACTTAGATGTCGCCTCCTTTTAATAAAAACATGATATGTATACCACTTATCATATCCAAAGTTTTGATATTTTTAAACCAATTCATGTTTGGAGAGGATTGTAAGTTTGATGGGGGACCCATGCCATGTCACCCCATTAACTTATTTTTTTAATTTTTTACTTTTTCAAACTTTGACTTTGGTGCCAATTTGGTGTAACTTAGCATTAAAATGCTCTTTTGATGCATTTTTAGCTGAAAATGCTCCACGGGGTGATCCGGTTGCCCGACTGATGTGGAAAGTGATCCATGGTGTAAAGTGGACGCTCCGGGTGTGAAAACGAGTTTCCCCACGTTAGAAACGGACTTTGTATCTGACTTTTATTACATTTTGAAATTTTGTAATTAAACCATTAAAAAATGGCCTAATTTTGCGAAATTTTTTTATTTTCTCGGAAACTAACGAAACTCTAGGGGGACCTAGCACAAGTCGATACGACTCAAAATCAATGCCTAGCATGTTGAAAAACACTGACACGAAAGCTCTAATAAACTCCTAAGGCCGAAACACCAAGACGACTACCCCAACTTTGGAGGTGTGAGTGAAAAACTCGGAAATTATTAGTCATTTGTTCAACAACCAATAATAATCGAGGGAAAAAAAACTCTGGGCTAGTCGGCTTGATGCTCAAGTCCGCGAAGCCAAGCCTTTTATAAAAAAGTAAATGCTAGGACATTTTTTACAATTTCCCCAAGGGGGTATGAAGTTATGAACATGTGTTTACAAAAAAAAATAACAAAAAGTTCCCAGACAAAGCCTGAATGACTTCTGAATTCTGAAAGGTGAACAAGTGTATGTTCTCATCACCTGGCTCAGTTGATAATACCGACTAAGTATGACTTAGTAGTTAACATCTGGCTCCATCTAGGGACACATTCTCTGAATGATCCTCTGATCAAAGACGAGGATGTGAGAACTCTGGAATCTCTAGGTCCTGCATGAAAACTAAAGTCCATTAGTAACACATATATAAAAGGAAACCAACTGGGAAACTAAGCTATTGCACAAAGTTAGTATATAATTTAAAAAAAGAAAAACTATTTTACAACACTAATATACAACAAAACCTTCAAAGTTAGTACTCTTATACAACATCTATAATACAAAAATATCATACAAAAATAAAATACATGCAAGGATAAGTTTAGAAATAGGCCCTAATACCACCGATGCCAATAAAGGCATCAAACCGTCCCTGAGACAGGAATATGTAGGTTGGTTGGAGTCTCTGAGACAATGTTCAACACTACACTGCAAGGGTGTAGCCTAACTGTGCCTAGAGGTCATTGCCTAGTTGTTCCTGCTTCCTTTGGGTAATTTTCTACCGCAATGGCTTAAATCAAGCTGTTGGATTTTCGCCTGGGGAGGTTTATATTGAAAGATGTGAGATCTAGTTATTCTAGTCACCCACGCTGCTTTTGATGCAGCCGACTGATCGGACGAACCGCAGCCAGTGCAGAGCATACACAATGGAGTCTTGATAATTTTTAAGGATTTTAACTTGTGTTCTTTGTTAGAAAGAAAAACCTCCAAGAATCTCTTTCGGTTTGTTATCCACTAATTTTGCACTTAGTGAATTTTCGGTGAGCCGCCATAGTACTGAACAAGTACACTTGTTCATGATCAAAGTTCAGAAGTCCACCAGCCTTTTTCTGGGAGTCTGTTCGAAATTTTTTTGTAATACATGTTCATACCCCCTAGGCGAAATTGTAAAAGATGTCCTAGCATTTAATTTTTTATAAAAGGCTCGGCTTCCCGGACTTGGGCATCAAGCCGACTAGCCCAAAGTGTTTTTTTCCTTGGTTATTATTGTTTGTTAAACAAATGACTAATAATTTCTGAGTTTTTCACTCACACCTCCAAAGTTGGGGTAGTTGTCTTGCTGTTTCGGCCTTAGGAGGTTATTATAGCCTTCGTGTCAGTCTTTTTCAACATGCTAGGCATTTGAATTGAGTCGTATGAACATGTACTAGGCCCCCCTAGAGTTTCGTTTGATTCCGAGAAAAAAAAAAAACCGTTTTTTAAGCCATTTTTTAATGGTTTAAATAGAAAAATTCAAAATGTAAAAAAAGTGTGATCCGGAGTCCGTTTTTGGCGTGGTTGGGCTCATTTTCAAGCCCAGAGTAGCATATTTACCCCAAGGGCCACTCACTATGTTTCGGCCAGCTTACGCATCCCAGAAGGCATCATTTGGCTAACAGATCATCAAAAGGGCGTTTTAATGCTAAATTACATCATTTTGGCATAAAGGACAAAATTAGAAAAAGCCAAATAAAAAAAATAATAATTAAAGGGGTGACATGGCATGGCTTCCCTTTTAAACTTACGATCCTCTCCAACATAAGTTTATTTTAAAAACATGATTCTGAAAAGTTTGCATGAAGAAATGGGGCTCATGTGAGAAGGAAAGGGTGGTGTCATGAGGCATACGAGTGTTGTGAAGGAGGGGTGGACCCCTCTTCATAAAGTTTAAGGTTTTAACCCTTATAAAATTTATGTAATATGATTGGCATATGGGAGATGCTCACGAGTGAGGTTCACGTCAACCTCTTCTCGATGGTTTGAAGCTTGCGTGAGGATTGGAGGAATTAAGTGGGGTGGACCCCCCACTCGTTTATTCATTATTTAAAATTTTTGAAACCTTGGTTTATCTCTTACATGACTATCGCATGCATGAAACATGGATGACGCTCTTTCACCAACTTCATGACCTCACGCGTGGGGAGTGAAGGACGACGTTCTGGGAGTTGGTGAGTGAGCTTGATGTGTTGGTAGTTTCTTTTTCAGTTCAATTCCGGTTTAGTTTAGATCAGCTCAGTGAGACTCCTCTTCAACTGGGCTTAACACTGAGCTTGATCTTTAGTTCATTAATTCCCCCTTAGGGCTGTCTTTTTGTATAAATAAGAGGCCCTCCTCCTCATTCTGGAAGGATGGAAGGGACCTATGCCTATTGTAATGCTGTCGAGATTTTAAGGAATAAAGTTGAAGACTTTGGAGGTCTACCGTGTGCAATTGAATGAATGCTTGTGCTATGAGGTGACATTGTAGAAGTTTGATTTTATTTGCTAATATTATTGATGGATCTAGCTTAGAAGGTTATTCTAAAACACGTAGGGCAAACATTTACAGTTGTTAATTTGTTTACTTGTGCTTTGCGTTCAAGAGGTAGGAAAGTAACCAAATATACTCAGTTGTATTGAGGTTCTTTTGATTTCTTGTTTTCATACACACTAAATCTAATATTGTCATGCAAGTATTGTCTCATAGTTTTGCAGGTCACAAATTTGAAAGGGGATTGGAACTCAACTGGCTCTTCTCTTCCCTTTGGTACCTTTACAAGATTAATGCAATTTGTTGCAGGGACTCCAAGGCCGTCAACAAAAAGGATCAAGCAAGGGCTTGAATTCCCCCATCTTTCAAACTCAAAATTTCCTGTTTGTTTCTAGTTACTTTATAAATGCTTAAGTAAATTAGTTTCTTTTTTTAAAAGATTATTCAAAGGCTGATTTATTTAAGTACATTGCTAGATCCTAATCTTAAAGCTTTATTCTGAGTAGATCTAGATTGATTAGGTACTTAGTCTTATTGTTTATCATTCAAGTACTTAATTTTTTATGCTTTTAACGACTGATTTGGCACATGTGGTGTGTTTCAGGTGGCTGGTTTTATATTTTTCATGCAAAGACAAGGGGAAGTGCTGCCGGAAAATTAAAGATCTAGGCCATCCAAGGCCTCTCGGAGAAACTTCCTTCTTCCTCTTCATTTTTCAAAACCTGTAAGCCTTTGGATCCAGATCTGTCAGGACCAAAGGCATCCACCTCTCATGAGCTTTGTAAATACCGTAATAAAAGACTTTGAGTAGGCTCTTCAAAGCCCACTCCCCACCCCCCCTGGGGGGATTTGTGTTGGTGTCTTTTTTTTTATGATTTTTCAGTTTTAGTTAGTTTTATCTTTATTTCTGATTTAGTTGTTTATTTGATCAAGGAAGTAAAAGAAATACTTACCCCACTCTCTCCCGAGTACCCCGAAAGGGTGAAAGAGATTCGTGGTAGACTTAATTAGAAAATATTTCTTTTATTTATTTGTTCTTAATCTTTTAAATCAATCCAATGTTACAAATATCGTGTCAGCGAATATATCGCTAAGAGTCCAAAAAGATATTATCGGATTTATCGGCGAAAATGTCGGCAAACATCGGCAATATATCGGCAATGTAAAAAAATACAAAAATATTCATTTTTTTTCAATTTTCTAAACATCTAAAGCAACAAGAACATCAAATAAACACATTGCTACATGAATATGGAAATAAAACCGATATATAAGATGTATAAGAGGTCTAGTGATACATCACACATCAAAAATGAATCGTGTCTTGGATCTTGAGTCCTCGACTCATGAATCACCAAAAAAATACAGTCAATGTTTTATGTAATATGTAATATGTATCGCATATGCAATGAAATCAACCAAATAAAGTAAACTGTGGATTCCTTCTACCCCTTTTACGGGCAAAGGTAATCGCTCTAGTAATGGCTCTGCCTCCAGAGCTAGAAATCCCAAGTGCTCGTGGGGGTCGTCGTGGACTTCCTCGTCCTCTAGAAGTGCCTGGAAACTAATGTACTCTAGAAGAACTAGAAGAATGATGAGGTACTAGACCCTCATCAAGTCCTCTACCACCGCTACTGCTACCACTGCCCATATATCTGGCTCCCTCTTACTGAGACTGTGGCTGTGAAAGTGGTGGCTGTGTGGCTGGTGGCTCTACAACTGGTGGTTGTGTGGTTGGTGGCTCTGCAACTGGTGGCTGTGTGGCTGGTGGCTCCGGTGGTGGCACAATCTCAGATGCGTCTAACCACTCATTGTCCCATGTCTCAGTCCCTGTGTCCTGTGTATCATCCTCTAACCAATCAGGAGCTGCCTCCATAATAGGTTCCTCAATCTCTCCTCTCCATGCAGCAGTGGTGTCAATGTGATCCAATGAAATAGCCTCCACCTCAAGTTTTTTCTCAAGTTGCTTCATCCACAACCTGAGATTGTAGGAGACGTACACTAGATCATTCAGGCGTTGGGTATCCAACCTGTATGATTACCATAAATTTATCCAATTAGAATTTAGAATACATAAATTAAAATTACCCATATGACATAAATTACAAGTTATAATGAATTTAGAATTTAATTTCAAATTCTCAAACCTGTTGCGCTTCTTGGTGTGTATCTTTTCAAATACACTCCAGTTGCGCTCACAACTAGAAGAACTACATGTTTTGCTTAGCATCCGAACAGCAAGCTTTTGGAGATGGGGTACAACTTACTTGGCATTATGTTCTTCCTGTCATTAATAGCCATATCAAATCCAAATGTTCCCATGGCCCTCCTATAGACTTTCAACTCTTTGGAAATCTCTGAATGGTCAGCTGCACTTGGCACCATCCTCTGGACACACTCCAAGAACACATCCATTACCTCTACATCAAAGTTGAAGCCACATGAGTGAGAGAATGCGGGGTTGAGGAATAGGCTTGCAGCATGAATGGCGCGATGAAGTGTTTTGTTCCATCGCTGATCAATCACCTCGAATATCAATTGTTGTTTCGCTTGCCCCTCTTCCCCCTTGTCCTCATAGTAGGCATTAATGGCCTCTTTGGCCCTATCCATGGCCTCATACAAGTAGCCCATTGCGGGCTTGTCTCCATCAACCAAGCGTAGAACCCTTACCAAAGATTCACATACAGTACACACCTCCTTCACCCCATCCCAAAAGCTCTCCTGGTATGACACTAGCCTGAATATGTCATGTCCCTCCGGTTTAGTGCTAATTGATAAAGCATGCCACTCAGCTGAAAGGAACATAGTCTGCAAGTCCCACATAGAAGTAAGGAGAGACTGAAGAGAGATGAAACAAGTGGCAAACCGAGTGATGGCAGGACAGACCAACTCCCTATCATGAGTGAACTTCCTCATCAGGCTAAGCACAGAAGCATGATTGTATATAAATTTGGTGATGCTTCTCGCTGAATGAATGACATCCTTGATCAACTGGAGCTTCCCCATATCCTCTAAGATCAAGTCAATACAATGTGCTGCACAAGGTGTCCAAAACAAAGTTGGATGCCAGTCCATAAGCATCCTACTGGCTGCCACATAATTCGCAGCATTGTCCGTTACTACTTGGACAACATGCTGCAGACCTATCTCTTGGATGAACTCATCCAACAACTGACATAGTAATGCTGCATCTTTGACCTGTGCAGATGCATACACAGATTTTATAAACATTGTGCCTCGAGGACAATGAACCAAGAAGTGGAGAAGGGTCCTACCCTTCTTATCACTCCAACCATCTGACATCACGGTGCATCCTGTGGCCTCCCATGAACGTCGAAGCTCCTCCAACCTAGAAGTGCAATCGACCTTTTCATCATCAAGGATGGGCCCTCTCAACTCCTCATAAGTGGGGGGCTTATACCCCGGGCCAACAATAGCAACAGCTTCGAACATCTGCACGTAGAATGGGTTCCTCGCAAAGTGGAATGGAATATCACTCCACAAAAGACATCGACCCACAAGTTTATCTGCTTCCTTTTTCTCTTTTATCTTGTACATTGACTTTATACCTGGTTGTCCACCAGGACCAGATCTTGACAAAAAGTGAGAAATAGAGTGTGTCGTTGAAGGCATGATGGAAGATGAGGATAAGGTCTCACTCCCCACTCCCCCTAAAGTGTGTCCGGCTGTCCCAAATCCTAATGCTGCTCTCATGCCAAGTTCCTGCCTCAAAGCTTCCCTCTCATCTTTCCTCTTGCCAATACCTTCAATTGCAAGTTTGGCCCTATGAACTATTTCAGGAGTGGAGTTTTTACAAATATCCACCTCATGCCCTGCAAGTTGTGCGAGGTGGTATTTGAGCCTACTTATCCCCCCTGTCATCTCCTTCCCACACATATTGCATCTAAGCTTTTGCTGATTTTGTGGATCAACAGACTCTGCATACTCCCAGAATAGATCCAAATTCTTCGGCATGCTTGTAGCTTTGCAAATCAAAACCTGTAACATAAAAAAAAAAGGTTTTTTTTAGCGAATTTCATTGGCAAATGAGACATACAAAAAATTATTTTACATTTCTACATTTCTAAAGCTAAATTGTCAATGACTAAACTGTAAAATTTTACTAAACTGTGAAATACTTAAAAAATTACTAAATTGTAATATAATATATTTATTATTTACTAAACTTTACTAAATTTTACTAAACTGTAAATTTTAGTTTTACTAAACTGTAAATTTAAATTTGAATGTATGTTTTAAGTTTTAAGTTTGATTTTTTTTAAATTTAATTAAATAAATTATTAACTGTATAATTATTAATTATTAATGATAATCATTGATCAAATTTCATTTAAATTTAAATATTATAAACTTAATTAAAATTTAAATGATAAAGTTATTAACTGTTAAATTCCATTGCACAATCCATTCAACATTGCACGCCTGTGGGTATAAAATTAATGGCACTTGAACCACTATTTCATGAGCTTGAAATGCAATCAAGTGTGTATTGCCATCACAGAGAGGAGCCTGATATAGATAAAATTTGGTTGCTGAATAACATCTCACAATGGTGTCTGAATCAGATTTGGCAATAGTTGAATCTATTAAATGCTATAAGCGTCAAACTTTGGCTTATGTATGTGGTCTAAGACCCCACACTG
The DNA here is from genome assembly GCA_001517045.1 of Pseudotsuga menziesii. Taxonomy (NCBI): domain Eukaryota; kingdom Viridiplantae; phylum Streptophyta; class Pinopsida; order Pinales; family Pinaceae; genus Pseudotsuga; species Pseudotsuga menziesii. The sequence goes on along the minus strand of LPNX010465151.1, from coordinate 8,630 downwards.
GACATAAACAGTAAAATAATATTATTGCTGAAGTATGTAAATTATTGTTAATTCAGTAAAATGAAAAAATCATCAAACCTTAGCTTATATACTGTCTATGATATGTTGCTCGACATAAACAGTTCTATGGTATTTCAAGCAATCCCAAGGTCTGTAGCCTAGGATAAAGTGCTTTTGAAAGGTGTTGCTCCACTCTGTTATTATCTGTTCAACTTGCGTAAAGTTTTTCATTTTTTGTTAGGAGAAATTCAATGGACAACATAGTTTTTAAGGCCTAAAGAATCAAAGACATTCATAGATTTAAATTTTAAAATTTAAATTTTATATATTATATATTAGATATTAGATATAATATATATGATATATTATATAATATATATTATATATAATATATAATACATATTACATTAAGACATAATATAATATATATTATATATAATATATAATACATATTACATAATATATGTATTATATATTATATATTATATATAATACATAATATATATAATATATATTATATATAATATATACATAATATATTATACATAATACATAATATAGATTATATATTATATATAATACATAATATATATAATATATTATCTAATATATACTATATAGTATACCACTACCGGTCTACCCACAGTCTCCCCAAATCAGCTCCGGAGTCTGCAAACTTCAAAGTCCACCGGCACCCACGGCGTATTCAAATTTCATTGCACAGTCCATTCAACATTGCACCCACAGGCGTATTCACAAAAAGTTAAAAACAATGATTTACTAACCTCTACGTAGAATCCGGATGCTCAGCGACTATTGGCAATTTCAAAACTTCAAACGCAAACGGAAACCCTCGCTGCTCTCCTGTCGGCAAGTGCGAAGTTAAACTTTAACTAACCCTCAAACAAATGAAATAAAACCAAAAAAAACGCATTTCAACCTTTTATCGGTCGGTCGGAAAAGTGACTCACGATATTTTCGAAACACATCGCGTTAAATCGCGATTTTTCCAAGAAAAAATCGCCAAAATATCGGCCGATGTTCAGTGATAATATCGCCGGCGAGAAGACATCGCGATATATCGCGATGTTGGCGATAAATCGTCGATTTTTGTAACACTGAATCAATCCAACCGTTGCTTTCCCGAGTACCCGAAAGGTGAAAGAGACTCTTCGGTCGTCATCTAAACAACTCATTGTTACATCGCTAATAGAATAAACCAAGCTTGTCTGATCAGTTGGTTGTATCAGAAAGGGATACGAGTTACTAGATTTAATAGGAAAGTCCACACTAGTCATTTTCTCAAGAACTCGGGAGGTTGCAAAGGGTAACTACTACAGAGTCAGGGGGCTACTCCAAGCAGGTTCATCATCGCCCCGTTGGACACTTGGTATTACCGCTTTAGCACTCAGTTCGAAGGGACTTGACTTGTTGGGCCAAACCCACAATTAACCCACACCCTTAATTACTCATTAATAATTTTAAAACTGACCAACGAGACAACTGCAATACTTACACGACACAACAACACTCCACTTTTACAAGCACTCCATATTCATCGGCACTAGTCTGTTTTACTTTCAATGCTTAAATCAATAATTGCAAAATGTTGTGAATGGTGCTTACATTGTCATATGTTGTTGATGTGATCTCTTTCTTGCAATAGTCTGTTGTGTTATTTTATCCATTTCATATTAACTCCTAGATTTAGTCTTTTCTTTCGTAGACCAAAAACCATAAATTTTCTTCTAATAGGGATCACCCCCCTTGGCTTCGTTAGGAGTTAACCTAAACAGAGGAGCTGGGATCAAGTAACAGCACCTGGCTCTTTGCTTGCCCCCAAGGCCACACCTTTCCTGCTTAGGGAAACATCAATCCAAAAGATTTCTACTGACGGTGTGCTTTCAGCAGACAACATTTTTGGCATCGTTGCCGAGGACAAATCTTTTTGTTCATGGACAACTTTAACATTAGTTTTTTCTTACTTTTTTACCTTTTTTGTAGAGTTTTAGTCAATTCAACTCTCTGAAATTAGACTTGAATCCATCTGGCGACTCCACTGTCAAATAACTTACCAAGGTATTCAACTAGAAGAAACTCTAAAGGCTTACTCAATTTCATCCCTGATTCGGAATAGGTTTATAGGAGGAGATTGTATAAGTTAGTTTCTCGTAGGATCCTTGAGAATCTTGGATCTAAGTCTGTTTTAGAAATCCGTAACTTGTTTGAAGAAAATAATAATCAAAATTGTTTTTCTGACATAAATGGGTGAGTATTTTACTCAACTCGACTTCTCTCAGATAGCAGGTCAACCCCATCATCTTCTAGACAAAGCTGTAGAGAATCTCCCTATGTTCACTGGCACCGATGCCATCACTTCAACCATGCATCTCAGAAGTTTCTCTAGATGTGTCAACGCTTTTATCAGTAATCTTGCACATCAACATGATGATGTTTAAATGAAACTCTTTGCTCTTTCCTTGGATGGAAGGGCTAATGATTAGTACAGCAGTTTACCAGACAACTCCTTTGCTACGCTCGCAACTTTCAAAACTTCCTTCACTAACGAGTTTGGTGAAAAGAAGGTACCTAGGCATCAACTGGCTTCATTGACAAACATAAAGAAGAAGGAAAACGAGACTATGGATGAGTTTAACTAGAGATTCACAGAGCTATCAAATGCCATTCCTGCCACTTACAACCCACCTGCCCCATCTATCTTGCTTTATTACATTGAAGCACTTAGTGGGAAGATGCAATATTAGATCAAGGATAAAGAACCCACTACTCTTCTAAACGCACAAGAAATGGCAGACAAAATAGACCGAAATATGCAGTCTTCAGGAGAATCCAACCTTCCTGGTTATTCAAGGTCCTCGACTCCTTTAAAGTCAAATGAGCATAAAGAAGAGGATTCCTATAAAAAACAAATGATGGAAATGAAGGAAAGATTTGAAAGAATGGAAGACAAGCATCTAACCCAAATGAAAGAAATGCAGGACAAGGTTATCAGTATGGAAAGAATGCAGTCACAGCCTGCCCCAAGAACATTCCTCCCAAAAACTAATTGGCAAATAAAAGCACCCAACCATGAACAGAGGCATCCTCATCAATTAGAGGTTGTTAACATGGTTGAACCTTACATGCCATTTTGTAGGGCATGTAAAGACTTTCACGAGGAATCTTCTTGCCATTATGCATGCTATGTTCAGGAGCATGGTTTTCTAGAGGATTGTGGTCCTAAAGCATCATCAAGTGAGCTTGAGTATATAAACGATGTAGGTAACATGCATAATATTTTCAGAGAAATTTGGAGAGAGGCAAAACAATATTCAAGAGAGCCTGATTACATTAACACAATTGGGCAGCTCCATCCTGTCACCACAGAAACCTAGAGCCAAGCGAGAGAGTACAGTCAAGAGCATGATACAAGTGATAAAGAGTCCCTTACAACTGACATGGATGATGACTACGAGACTTTAATTGAAAATCCAATCTTAGAAGTTCTGTTTGATGAGAATCCTCCATACTCTCCACCTTATGACAAATATTTAGAAAGTTGGGTCCCCTGTGATATCTTTGAAACCCAGCTTTTTTAAGAAGATTGTTTTGAGCAGAATGACGTGTAGCCAAGGACTTGATACCAGTGATGAGGAATCTCTCATATCCGACAAAGATGGCGATGATGACTATTGGACTTTTATTGAAAATCCAACCTATGATACTTTTGAAAATATTTTTGAGAATCCCATCTGTGATGTGTCCAGCGAGGGGATTTTTTATTCTAAAACTTATGAAAGTTGTAAAGAAGGGCAGTCGGAGTTTTCCTATGATCAATCAGAGTTGTATTAGAGTATCTGTAACGAGGACTTGGAGAAGCAGGGCAGTGAAGAATCAGATGGGGTGCAATTAGCTGAAGTTTTCCCTCAGCCATCTTCTTCACACATAGATGTTCCTTATGATTTGGAGCAGTTTTGGGATTACACACAGAGTTATCAGTGGATAAGCCATTTTTATGAGTATGATGACCTGCCTCATCATACAGATTTTTACATCAGTCCTATCCAATCTTGGATAGAAGAATCCTGCAAGAGCACCTACCAGTTTGGGAAGAAGCTCGACAACATTATGCATGCCTATGATTCCCCATCCAGCCCGCCCATTCTGGATCATCACAGAGGTTTGCATTTTCTGAATAAAATATTCTTGTTTTGGCTGGTAACCAAAGACAAGAAAAAACAGGATTACATTAATAAAATGTTTAGGTGGCTACATTGCATTTATGGTTACACCTAACCTTTTTATATCATGCTTTAGAGTAGGAAAATAGGCTCCTTAAAGTGAGCATTTACTTTTTTGCATTTTCCTCCCATACTTGGGAATAGATGAAATTTTGTCATCATTCCTTTGAATAAAGCAACTTTTGGATCATTGGCTCTTTTTCATAAAACTTGTGCTACTGAGGTTTTCTTGTCAAGTTGAGATGTTTTTACACGATATATAAACCAGAGATTCTGGTGTTCTCGTATGCTCTCCTTGCATAAGAGACTAGATCGAGCACACGTCCCGCAATTGGAGCCAGATGTTATCCACTAATTTTGCATTTAGTGTATTTTCGGTGAGCCGCCAGAGTATTGAACAAGTACACGTGTTCATGATCAGAGTTCAAAAGTCCGCCAACCTTTTTCTGGGAGTTTGTTCGAAATTGTTTTGTAATACATGTTCATACCCCCTTGGAGAAATTGTAAAAAATGTCCTAGCATTTAATTTTTTATAAGAGGCTCCGCTTCCCAGACCTCAAGCCGACTAGCCCAAAGTGTTTTTTCCCTTGGTTATTATTGGTTGTTGAACAAATGACTAATAATTTCTGAGTTTTTCACTCACACCTCCAAAGCTGGCGTAGTTGTCTTGGTGTTTCGGGCTTAGGAGGTTATTAGAGCCTTCGTGTCAGTATTTTTCAACATGCTAGGCATTTGAATTGAGTCGTATGAACATGTACTAGGCCCGCCTAGAGTTTCGTTTGATTCCGAGAAGAAAAAAAATCCGTTTTTTAAGCTATTTTTTAATGGTTTAAATGAAAAAATTCAAAATGTGAAAAAAGTATGATCCGGAGTTCGTTTTTGGCATGGTTGGGCTCATTTTCAAGCCCGGAGCAGCATCTTTAGCCCAGGGGCCACTCTCACTATGTTTCGTCCAGTTGAAGCAACCCGGAAGGCATCATTTGGCTAACAGAGCATCAAAAGGGCGTTTTAATGCTAAATTACATCATTTTGGCATAAAGGACAAAATTTGAAAAAGTCAGATAAAAAAAAATAATAATTAAAGGGGTGACATCGCATGGGTCCCCTTTTAAACTTACGATTTCTCCAACATAAGTTTATTTTAAAAACATGATTCTAAAAAGTTTGCATGAAGAAATGGGGCTCATGTGAGAAGGAAAGGGTGGCGTCATGAGGCATATGAGTGTTGTGAAGGAGGGGTGGACCCCTCTTCATAAAGTTTAAGGTTTTAACCCTTATAAAATTTATGTAATATGATTGGCATATGGGAGATGCTCATGGGTGAGGTTCACGTCAACCTCTTCTCAGTGGTTTGAAGCTCACCTGAGGATTGGAGGAATTAAGTGGGGTGGACCCCCCACTCGCTTATTCATTATTTAAAATTTTTGAAACCTTGGTTTATCTCTTACATGACTATCACATGCATGAAAGATGGGTGATGCTCTTTCACCAACCTCATGAGCTCACGCGTGGGGAGTGAAGGACGTCGTTTTGGGAGTTGGTGAGTGAGCTTGATGTGTTGGCAGTTTCTTTTCAGTTCAACTCCGATTTAGTTCAATTCAGCTCAATGAGACTCCTCTTCAACTAGGCTTAACACTGAGCTTGATCTTTAGTTCATTAATTCCCCCCTGGGGTTGTCTTTTTGTATAAATAAGAGGCCCTCCTCATTCTGGAAGGATGGAAGGGACCTCTGCCAATTGTAATGCTGCCAAGATTTTAAGGAATAAAGTTGAAGACTTTGGAGGTCTACCGTGTGCAATTGAATGAATGCTTGTGCTATGAGGTGACATTGTAGAAGTTTGATTTTATTTGCTAATATTATTGATGGATATAGCTCAAAAGGTTAGTCTAAAACATGTAGGGTAAACATTTACGGTTGTTAATTTGTTTACTTGTGCTTTGCTTTCAAGAGGTAGGAAAGTAACCAAGTTATGATGAGGTTCTTCTGATTTCTTGTTTTCATACACACTAGATCTAATATTGTTGTGCAAGTATTATCTCATCGTTTTGCAGGTCAGAGATTCGAAGGGGGATTGCAAACTCAGCTGTCTCTTCTCTTCCCTTTGGTACCTTTACAAGATTAATGCAATTTGTTGCAGGGACTCCAAGGCCATCAACAAAAAGGATCAAGCAAGGGATTGAATTTACCCATCTTTCAAACTCAAAATTTCCTCTTTAGTTCTGGTTACTTTATAAATGCTTAAGTAAATTAGTTTCTTTTTTTAAAAGATTATTCAAAGGCTGATTTATTTAAGTACATTGCTAGATCTTAATCTTAAAGCTTTATTCTGAGTAGATCTAGATTAATTAGGTACTTAGTCTTATTGTTTATCATTTAAGTGCTTAATTTTTTATGCTTTTAACGACTGATTTGGCACATGTGGTGCATTTCAAGTGGCTGGTTTTACATTTTTCATGCTAACAAAAGGGGAAGTGCTGCCAGAAAATTAAATATCTAGGCCATCCAAGGCCTCTCGGAGCAACTTCCTTCTTCCTCTTCATTTTTCAAAACCTGTAAGCCTTTGGATCCAGATCTGTAAAGACCAAAGGCATGCACCTCTCATGAACTTTGTGAATACCGTAATAAAAGACTTTGAGTAGGCTCTTCAGATCCCACTCCCCACCCCCCCTGGGGGGATTTGTGTTGGTGTCTTTTTTTTTATGATTTTCCAGTTTTAGTTAGTTTTATCTTTATTTCTGATTTAGTTGTTTATTTGATCAAGGAAGTAAAAGAAATACTTACCCCACGCTCTCCCGAGTACCCTGAAAGGGTGAAAGAGATTCGTTGTAGGATTAATTAGAAAATATTTATTTTCTTTATTTGTTCTTATTTTTTTAAATCAATCCGACCATTGCTTTCCCGAGTACCCGGAAAGTGAAAGACTCTTTGGTCGTCATATAAACAACTCATTGTTACATCTCTAATAAAATAAACCAAGACTCCTTCCCCATATGCTCTACACCGCTGCAGCTTGTCTGATCAGTTGGTTGTATAGAAAGGGATACGAGTTATTAGATTTAATAGGAAAATCCACACAAGTCATTTTTCTCAAGAACTCGGGAGGTTACAAAGAGTAACTACTACAGAGTTAGGCGGCTACTCCAAGCAGGTTCATCCTCTCCCTGTTGGACACTTGGTATTACCGCTTTAGCACTCAATTCGAAGGGACTTGACTTATTGGGCCAAACCCACAATTAACCCCCGCGCTTAATTACTCATTAATAATTTCAAAACTGACCAACGAGACAACTGCAATACTTACACGACACAACAGCACTCCACTTTTACAAGCACTCCATATTCATCGACACTGGTCTGTTTTACTTTTAATGCTTAAATCAATTATTGCAAAATGTTGTGAATGGTGCTTACATTGTCATATGTCATTGATGTGATCTCTTTCTTGCAATAGTCTGTTGTGTTATTTTATCCATTTCATATTAACTCGTAGATTTACTCTTTTCTTTTGTAGACCAAAAACCATAGATTTTCTTGTAATTGGGACCACCCCCCTTGGCTTTGTTAGGAGTTAGCCTAAACGGAGGAGCTGGGATCAGGGGACAGCACCTGGCTCTTTGCTTGCCCCCAAGGCCATACCTTTCTCGCTTAGGGAAACAACAGTACAAAAGATTTCTGCTGACGATGTGCTTTCAGCGGACAACACGGTCCAAATGGACCTCAATCGAGAAAGCGATGTTGCCGCCTAATACACACTTTATGATACGGGAAAGCCTCCAACCCGCTTTGTGTGTCCTTGGGGGCAAGTTAGAGCTGGGGACCACTGTCACCACAGTCCACAACTCCTCCGTCTAGGATTGATCCCAACAGAGCCAAGGGGGGTAGTCCCTACGGAATACTAAATTCTAGATTTATTAATTAATTACAAATTAATTAAAGGGATCCTCTTAAGGTTACAAAATTACAAGACCAGTGCCTAGATTAAATGGAGTCAAAAGATTACAAGTTTACAAACTTACAAAAGAATAAGAATGATTATCCACAGTTGCCTACGCTAAGCAAGATTTACAATATTAACCATATGAACAAATGCTAAAGAATTACACAATATGAACAAGTTATTGTGTCAAAGATCAAAGGACAGATTACTTTTAAGTTACAAGGTTAAGCAATGCGATTACTTAAGCAAATGAGTTAAAGGTGTCACCATATGAGATTGCAAAACTGAAAGAAAATACTTGTAACTGAGAAATGAAAGTGCTTGCAGTAAAAGCCTTGAACAGCTAGGCAAAGATGAATAGAATGACCTGTGTTTGTAGGACGTTTTGCAATGCTTCTTGGTTTATTTTAATAGATTTTATTAAAGTTGAAGTCTTTGATTAAGTTTTAGA
>LPNX010465142.1:217320-264405 GCA_001517045.1 Pseudotsuga menziesii | reverse complement strand
ACGTGCTTCGTCAGTTTACGTACCCCGGATTGATAAGTAAATAAATAGTTGGGCAATTACTGCAACGGAATTAAACGACATTAATTTCGCTCGACAATCTTCAGGCTAGCGAGTCTCAAAATTTGGATCTCCACTTATCAAAATCTTTTCATAATCAAGAAGATCTTTATGATCTTCATTCAAAAACTATTCTCTAGATTTGTCTAGTTCATGGATCACAATAATTAATGGTAATTCCTATGTCACCTGAGGAAGGTTCCTGACTGCTGCCATTGTAACTTCCAAGAATTGGTAATCCACAAACGCCACCTTGGCTTCTGAATGATTCAAAATCTTGAAATCCGTGCCTCTTCTCTCTCTCTCTCTCTCTCTTCTCTCCTTCACTTCAATCTGCAAAAGTGAGTGAAAATTCCTTTTCTTGACTTTTTGGTGAGAACCCTAGGGTTCATCTAATCCCACAGTGGAGATTAGATGAGATGAGTGGATGAGATTAAATGCTCATTAAATCTCATTTAAAAATTAAATTCACTCACCTCACTTAATTTTTCCAAAAAGTGACTTTATTCTCTAAAGTCAAATTAAATGCTCATCTCAAGTCATTTAATGTAAGGGTCACTTTATTTCCCCCTTTTAAGTGACTAAGGCTAAAGTCACCTAGGGGAACACTTTCCTAGGTACAAAAATCAACAATTATGACTTGCACGCAGCACATTGTCCTCTGCGTGGTTGTGAATTGGCCGTCTCTTGCATTCTAAATCTGCCCGACCAAACTGTCTTTTAGTGAAACAATGAATGTATCTTAAGTTCTTAACCCTCTACCTTGACTTGCCTTTATACTTTAGCCGAAACCCTAATCTACCAAAACCCTAATTTTGGTGAGATTAGTATAAATCACCAATGTATTAAAAATACATTTTATTAGACTCAACAGCTAAACATAAGGCTTTCACTTTATTAATAAAGTGAATTACAAATTAGATTTGACTTGGATTTCCTGCATGTTTGACACTATACCTGTGCAGAAGTTCCTATCTGAACTACAAACATCAACAGTTCTGACACAAATATGGGCCATAAGTAACAATTTCATGGCACTGTCTTTCTTCCCTAAGCTAAAAAGGGCCTTTGGCCAAGCTGTGTGCAAATCCAGCAATGCAATCACAAACTTTGGTAGGACCCGGATAATGAAGTACCCTAACAAGGTATGTTGTTTCAAATTTTCACAGACGGCATATTCATAATTTGGAATATCAATAGAAAATTCATTAGGTGGGATTTCATTACCTCATGGGCAACATTTGGGATGAATTTCCACAGAGCTTTCGGTGACATCATGATTGCTAGCACTTGCTCCTTGCATGGTTCCTCCTTTAGAATTAGTCAAAATGACAATATTGTGTGGTGGCTATTATCATGCTCCCCTTTGCATGCCTTATGGGAGGCTAGGAGAGCTGCTAATTCCACCAGTGCAACTACCACACGGTCCAATAACGGCAAATGAGAAGATGAAAAGACAGCCAATGAATTCAGCATAACAGCTGATGGGGCTCAATAAATTCTATAACATAAGAAACACTAATCTCTAGCAAAGCCCAACACTTTGTATGCTTTTGGATGCACATATTCTATGTTGGTTGTTATTGCTTGTGTATTGGTTGTTTGCCTTGCTTTCTCCTTCTCAGCCCCCATAAGCCTTCATCTTCACAGGTTTATAGAACATATGAAATCTAGGATTATGTAGACTGGTTTTGCACTTTTATTCTTTTGCAAGAGGCATTTTTTCTACTTCAAGGTTTTCATCTCTGCTTTGAACCCAGTAGTGTCTTTGAAGTGCTTATGTACATGGATTGTTGTTGGTGGTAAATATGAGCTTTAATGTCAATTATTTAAGAAGTTGTAGAATATGATTTATTTTGCATTGCGTGACTGTATATCCTGCTTCTGTCAGATGTTTAGCTAATTGCTTTTGTGCTTTGCACCTTTGAGTTACATCCTTTGTTCCTAACATAGGCTGGTTGGTAGTTTATTATTTAGCACAAATCAGATTTTTGTTTTTGTTTATATTTCCTGTCGATTCTGCAGTGATATGTTCTTCAATTGTTAATTATTTTCCCTTCTTTTCCTAGACATCATCCCTTCCTAGCCAACCTAGCCATCACAACCAGTACAAAAAAATGGAAGAAAGAAAGAAGAGGAAAAAGAAAAAGAAAAAAGAAGGATACATGCATTGTATGACCATTCTATCTCACACAGAACAAGATCTATTGAATTGATTGTTTACATTGTTTGATTCAGGTCAGCCAAGAAACATGGCAATGGAATCAGTGGAAACCATGCAAGAGCAATCAGACATGACTGGAATGGCAAGAAATACTAGCCTTCCTCAGAAAAGGGGCCGAGAAGATGAAATTGGTGCTGGATTAACATATAAGAAATGGCCAGGATGGCCTGGGGATAATGTATTTCGACTGCTTTTTCCTGTTCAGAAGGTTGGTGGAATTATTGGTCGCAAGGGAGAATTTGTGAAAAAGATGTGTGAAGAGACCAGATCACACATTAAGATTCTAGAAGGAATTCAAGGCACTCCTAAACGCACTGTAAGCTTTATTTGAATCCTTGATGTTTGGTCTTCTTGTTAAATTGTGTTATTTATTTGCTAAAATAAATGGAATACTTTATCAAAACTTCCACGTAAGAACTGTTCAGGTCTGGATGCAGATTATCTAGTCTTTCCAAGTAATGAGAACTACCAAATTGATGCTAAATCAAATTTTATATTTGACGAACCTATACATTATCCTACAAAGAGGATCATAGAGGTGTTATTTGATCCAATCAAGGGAATTTGAGTTTTCCATTGCATCAGATGTTTTCAAAATCCTTAGATCTTCTATTGTTAAACCTTGGAGGTGTTTCCTACAGTACTCTGTGTTTTTTCAAAAAAGAAGTTTCCAAGCATTTCTCCTATTGTGGCTAGCATATGATAACAATCTGATTATTGTACATTCTTGCACAGATGTGTTGTTTTTGTATTTCAACAATGAGGGATTGTATCTTTACATAGATTGTTGGCTTCAAAATTTTGTACATTCTTGGGTTTTCTTTTTCTAATTCTATGATTCAAAATATTTTATTCTGATTTCGCCTTAAATAACTTCATTATTATCTCTTGTCACAGGTTATGGTTTCGGCAAAAGAAGAACCAGAAGCACCAATTTCTCCAGCTATGGATGGGATACTCAAGGTTCATAAGCAAATTATAGAAGGAGGTACATATGGCATAGGGGAATTGGGTCGAGCTTAGCAGGGTGGTAGTGGAATGACTTCAACTCGGTTGCTTGTGGTTGGCACACAGGCTAGCAGTTTAATTGGAAGGAAGGGAGCAACAATAAAAGCAATTCAGGAAGGTTCAAGTGTTATTGTTCGTGTTCTAGGACCAGGTGCTGAACAAATCCCATTTTTTAAAGTTTTTTCATGCAAGTGAAGTTCTGAATGGATATATTACAAGGTAGATATGTATTGTCATGTCTTGGATATATACTACAAACATTTCACTGATTGTCCTGATAAATTCTGTAGTATAAGGTGTTTTTAGATTGGTGCTTCTCAATGTTACACGGGGATGTGTCCCCAAGGGTAGGGGACGTTCTTCCCACACTCACGGCATGGGGATACACCAAGGGGGATGTACCCCACCTTCCCTTTTGAGGGGAATTCTTCCAAAAACATAAATATTCCTACCTAAAAAGCCTTGCTCCTGTATCTATTTTGACCAATTTTGACAATGTATAAATTATACATTTTAACGTAATGTTTAATTCTTTTAGCCTCCTGTGAGTTCTCTTCTACTACCCACCATTCACCTGTGTTGTCACCATGAGATTTCTAAGTTTCTGCTATGTCAGGGGTCTTGTGTTGCTGTGGTGCCATGAAAGAGACTGTGGTTGAGTGAGTTATGTGCATTGTCTTTTAACTTGTGTGAGCAGTGAGGCTATGTGGGCATGGCAGTGTGAGGGAGACCATGTGAGGGAGAGTTGAGACCTTCATCCTGTGACTGTGGGATATTGTGAAACATCATTCTTGCTGCTATATGTTGTGGACTGTTGGAATCGTAGAAACCTTGCTACTGGATATTTATTGTTGTGGCCACAGTTAAAAGTTAAAACTTAATACCTCAAGTCTTTGCCATAGTCCCTTGTTGGATATTGTGGGTACAGTGAATAGTAAATACTTAATTATTTTCTACTGCTGGACAATAAATACCTCAAACATTTACTATTATGTGGTTGTTGGTTGTGACGTTGCAACTGGGATAAAATACTCAGAACAGGGTCTAGCGCTGCTGGAAGAAAATGCTCAGAACAGGGTACTTCTAGACTTGTTCTCTTGCTATCGTGTGCTGGATATTAGTAGTTGGGTGTGCTTTTGCCAATTGGATAAGCTTAAATTATTGTTATGTAATAGTTTTAATGGTTAACGTTTCAATTCTCATATTTTAAATCTTTCTAGTATTTGGGTTGGCCTCCTATGTTGGAGACTTCAATGTTCCATAGATTTTGTGGGGTGATTCCACATGTCCCCTTGGATATGTTCCCTTGCTCCCAAATTTGTACATCCCAGAAACTCGGTGGAACATTGGTGTTTTTTTCCTTGGAAATAAATCCCTAAGAAACTTTTGGGCACTTGCCCCCATTTTGATGATGGTACCCAATATAAAAATGGTGGTGTAGACTTTGTGTGCTTAACTAACCTTGTGGTAATCTAACAACTGACTGGCACACAATATGTACATTAAGCATATAATGAAAGTAACACATTAAGCATATGATGAAGGTAACAAAAAGAATCATGATAAGATAAGATTATTTTATTAATGTCCAACAAATGATCCCAAAAGTAGGTCAATAGGACTGTGCAGTACCATGATAACAATACAAAGTGGGATCCCAAAAGTAGCTCCTATAAAAAGCTAAAAGCAGAACTCAAACCTAACCCCAACTCCATAAATGAATTTGAGGTTATGTTTTAGGTAAAAATAGATTCTACATTATACTTTTTTGTTGTAGCATTGATGATTTGAGCTACATTACCTTCATGCAACTTATTTTAAGATTGATGGTTTGATATTTATCTCTTACATTGTCTCTTTCTTGTATCGGATAGGAAATGACGCTGGAATTTGAGAAAGCTAGGCCAAGGAGCTATCTCTTCACATAGATAGTTTCCTAAATGATAAATAACTAATTTGACAACACTTTCGCTAAGAAACAATGGGCTCATTCAAGTACATGAAACCATGTTGGTGTTTAGCACAAATATCTTGACAAATTTTTATGGTTTGTTTATTGCTTTTGTTTGAAGCATTTTGTCGATTTTTGAAGTTTGTGTGTATTTTGGTTAAATATTGTGTTAATTCCTTTGAATGATTCTAGTTCTCATTCGATGCTTTATTTAACCCTTTGTTGTAGCTTGAATCAAGGTTGGTTTTAGGATTTGAGAAAATATTCTTTTATTAACTTTTAGTTGCATGAATTAATTGTCTTCAATTTTTCAATTCTTTTATGGACTGTATATTTTCTTTATAAATACTTATCGTTATTCAAAAAAATAAATGAGCTCTACATATCTAAGCGAAGAGAAAAATTGTCTATGCACTAGGTTCCTATGCATTGATTGTAGGATACCTATTGGCACAAGACCAACATTCATCTAATGCAATAATCAATTGGCATAATTACAATGCATAATTGTATTAGCCTCCATGACCATAATTGGCTAGTGGAGGCCAAGATCGAGCATAATGTATGATTCTATGAGTTTATCAGTTTGTCAAGATTCAGGTCCCCACATGTCCGTTGGACCATTAAGGGACGAGATAACAAGTGGAGTCCCCACTTTCCCTAAATCTAGTCAGTGCAGTTGTGTTTCACTGACACCTTCCTGTTGTGACTTGTGAGTCTACATGTTATGTTGTTGATGATGTGATTCGTGTTATTTGACTAATGTTGTTGTTCTTTTATTTTGACAATATTCTATAAATCAGTGAAAGATTCACCAGTTCTTACAATTTTTTATAATGAAGTTAAATATTAGCGAAGTTTTTACAACATTATATAATAAAATGAAAGATTCGCCAATATTTTACAACATTATATAATAAAATGAAATATTCACCAAAATTTTACAACATTATATAATAAAATGAAAGATTCACCAAATTTTTTATATATACATATTATATTATTGATAAAATTGCCTTCAAATTTTCATATATATTGGAGAGATTCGCCCAATTTTTATACAATAAATTTAGGGGGGGTTCTTAAAATCATCCCTGCCCTTAATGGTCCAACGAACATGTGGGGACCCAAATCTTGACTTATCGACAAATTGATAGAATTGAGCACTTTATGTTGTGGAGTGATTATGGCACCCACGATCCATTATTACAACATGGAGTATTATTGAGACCCACAACCTTAATATAGTGTATTAATATCCAATTAGCTTATTTTCCATATCTCTTATTTTTAAGCTACCCTTTAATAAAAAAAACTAACCTCCTTATATGTTTATAGATACGAATGCCACTTTTTCCTTTCTTTTGTTGACAAACAAAATATGAATTATGTCACTTGATTTAGAATTTTTAGAGAAACTTGCAATGGCTATTATAAATAAGAACATACACTAACAAGAATAGAAATCACATTTATGCATCATCACGCATATCATTAGAACTAATCTGTTAAATACTACTTTTTATCAGATAAAGTAAGGAGGTGTGTGTATCCATGTCCTTGAAATTTTTGAAAGCATGCAAAATGTGGTAAAATTGTTTTATCACCCTCATTGAATGCAAAATACTAGATATCAAATAGCATAGTATCTACATCTCAGGTCAAACATGTGTTGTACATATTATATACAATGATGATGGAAATGAAGTATCGTGTTCTAGCTAAATCATAAAATTATCATATATATTTATCATACATAACTACATACATTTCTAGATGATGATAGCAATTACACATCAAAACAAATCACCAAAAATGGCATTTTACTTCTAAATTACCCTTACAAAAAACAAAATATCATAAAACAAGTACTGAACCCAACAAATTTAGGTCACAAATAAAATTGACGAACTTTGAAATACGAATAAAAAATCTACTAGTCACAAACTTCTCAATACAAATAAAAGAATCTACAAGTATGCTTTGGACAACTCTACAAGAAGGAAACCAAAATAATGACCATTCAACTGTAAGCCCCCCATTATAATCAATGTGCATTCATTTATATTACAAACATCCCAAACATCAACAATAACAGACATAAAATATGAATATAAACACTCTCATTAATGCCTTAGATCCAGTAATAATTGCAGAGCAAGATCCTAGAAAAGAGACATTTTAAACAATAGGGTTAAATTCAGTTTGAACATATAAAAACCATGTGGCGTCTCTCCATCAAGAGTAGCATCCACTACCAACATATAAATGGTAGTCGATAGTTCAAACATGACAAGGAATAAAATAAATCATATATTTTGAGCTCTATAACACTTTCACTGAACCAATACTCCTAGGATAGAATAAAACCCTCATAACACCAAATGACTAAGAATCAAGTGTCCCAGAATTCAACAAGCCTTTAAAATCATCCATAATAAAAAAGCATGATAAAAGGTAAATTTACAATATAATAATATATTTTAACTGTGGATAAAAAAACATAAAAAGTATGATAAAAATCATATCATGTTAATTATTGGATGAAAAGTGTGATGTGAGTTTGTATTCTCTGATAAATTGCATGTGTGGCATGCCCCTTCAAGACTTGAGATTTCAGCAATGGAGATGTTATGCAAAGATTAAAATGTCAAGAAAACTAAGAATGAAAAGTGGAATTACATAAACCAAAACTTCCACCCTGCAAACGCAATCTCATGTGGGGGAACCATGAATCATTGTAGCCTTTAAATAGAAAATAATAGCCCTTAATTTTCCCTTCAATACTCGAAATCAAGGGCTGAAAGAAGATATCACATGAAATTGACTAAAAATACAGGAAAATGCAACCATATTCCTAAAAGACAAGGAAAATGGAGGGAGAAATAACCCTTGGGAGCCTCCATTGCTAAAAATTGGGGGTGAAAGAGTGATTTCACTAGATTTTCTCTAGAAATTGGGGGTGAAATATAGATTGGAGGGAGATTTTTCTAGGGAGAAAATAGTTTTTTTCATTTTCCTAATTAATATAGGGGAGGATATTCATTTTGGATTTATTTTTTTTCTACTAAATAATGGGCGAATATATTATAGCTGAAAAAACCCTTTCCATATAAGAAAATAACCCACTAAATTTTTGTAACCCCCTTAATATAGCCCCTAAAATTATCCATGCTTGTAGCTTTCTTTCAAACTATCCACACCTATTGTGGAGTTATTCTATGGTTGAGCATGGTTATTAAATTCTATTTGCATGATTTTTTCACAAACAAGCATCAATAGAGATTTCAGAATAGCAACATCAACAAGCTCCATACAAATGGTGTCAAAAGATCATTATTTCAAGGCACAAGGATTGCTTTTAGTGTACGTTGAAAATAAATGTTGATTCGACAAAGGACAAATATTAGAGATAACCTTCATAAGTGTGTGCCTCAATGACCATCACTATGGTGAAAACAAGACCAAAACAATATAGATAGGATCACCCAATTCTGCTGAGTAAAGATAGACCTAAATGCCACAAGAACAACCTCAAGAAGCCATCAATCATGCAACAACCCAATCTGGAAACACATATTCCCTAAGTGCACCCTCACTCAATATAATAATGAAAGTAGGCTCATATTTCCACAAATGGCAACTCCTTCCTCAAGAAGTGCACACTCCTTGCTGGATATAGATTACATTGCAAAGCACTATGAATTAAAATGAAAGCACTTATAGAATCACCCCTTTCATAATTGAAATATACCTTTGAAGTAACACTCCATATCCTAATGTCAAATTCCGGTAGAGAAAATGGTCGAGAGGGGTTTCATTTGCTTGGCGGCCCAGAATCAAAACCTGCTGCTCCTAGAAGGCGACATTTAAATCCAAGATAACATGAAAAGAAATAAGATAACATGAAATGAAATAAAAGGAAGAGTTCTTACGAACTAGTAGTCTTCTTCCACCAGAAATAGATTTTTGATTCTGTACATGCTAAGGGTTGGTGCGACCAGGCCGGGTGCGATCCTCGGGTCATTTTGACGGCTAAGATGCCCCTGGATCGTGGTTTCTCAGACCAAAGGTTCACCCAACAAGTCACAAGGCACTTAACCAACAAAAAAAAACACTCCATATCCTAATTATGTGACAAGGGATTATTATAGAAAACATGTTCAAACTTAGCCCAAATAGCACCCTCTTTTAATTCAAATGCATGCCAGATTGAAATCCAATACCAATAATATAATATGTTGAATTTAGGATCTTTAAAAGAAACATTATATTCCATATCTTTGCGTAGATTCCTACATATAGAACACACCCTTCTTCATTCAAAGTGTTGAACTCTAGTTTATTCTATCAAAGACTAACCATGATTTTAATGTAATCATTAACAATGTATAGTGACTTATTAGGAGGAAGTTGTGTTTGAGAATTTATTTCAATTCATTATACTGCATGGCAACACCTTGGTAGGAAACATATTGGTGTTATGCCTCCTACTAGAAAATAAAATTTGGTGCAAACTTGAAAGTAGCCAAGGAGACCTCCCCTTCATTGTTGAATTGTTCCATTGCAAAGTACATTTCCAACTGTTGCAACCAAGATTTGAGTGAATTTGTATTCATTTTTCCCTTGAATAGATGGAAATTCATTTTAATCTACACTTTAAAAAAAACTATGTCCACCTAATTTCCATTCAGAATCACTAGTTGTCTAGGAGAATGATGTCAAATTTTAATGGATTATAAAATGTCAATTTAGTTACTGCATGACATATTTGTTTTCATAATTTTGTCCTAAGTTGTGATTGATGGCATTATATATGACTCTATACAATCTATGGTCACTACTATACATGATACTTGTCTATTTTTAATCTCTAATGATCTGACTTAATATTTATGCATTTAATTATTTTAGAATCCATATGTGTAAACTACTAAAAAAAGACCAGATGATTAGTATGTATGTATCTTCTTGAAAATGATGCATTCATTTACTGGAAATATCAATATTATATGAAGACAAATTCATACCCAGGTGACTTGTGAGTGTAAAAGTACCATTGATACCAATTTGAAGCTAGAGTTTTTCCCAAATCATGTTTTCTTCATGGTATCTTTTGTGTTGTTTGTGTATGTATGATTGGATTTCTTACTCCTATCCATATACTTGTTAAACAAAACCAGAGTTAATGCTTAAGCACAATATGTTATTATTTCTTTTTTTTTATAGCTAGTATATTGTGCATTAAGTTCCATGCTTGCTGAATCATTTGTTGAATATTCTATGTTTTATCTCCATAAACAGTAAGCAAACAAAACTTATAGGAAGGTCCTTGAGATAGAAGTCGAATATTGTAATATTTATTAGAGGGGCACCATGGGTATTAGTAAACATAGGTGTAAGGAAAAAAATAGATCAAAATTGAAATCAAGCAACAAGGTTCATGCGTTTGTTTGCCAATTATTGTTCTTTGTAGTGGTCCTATATAAAAAATAATTCCCCATATTAACTAAAGAATCTAGAGAGGCCAAGTGGAATACTAAGGAATCTGAAATTTTATATTGTTTCAATCTAATACCATTGGTATTTGAAGGCCTACTAGGGAGGGATATCTTGCATAGTCTTGACATAAAAACAATTTTTTCTCCCTTGAATCTTAGGTCAAACAACTCCTTCATGACAAAGTTTTGTTACTATTAGTATAAGTGTGTTTTGCATCATTCTTTAATTCAGTATTAATTGATATCGTGTCTCTTCAATTCATAGGTTTTTTGCAACATTATTTAATTCAGTATTAACTCATACATTGTCTCTTCACCTTTGCAGTGTCAAATTTTCGAAGGATGGAAAATCTCAAGTCTCAAATAATAGAGTCAGAAAATCAATTCTACATAGGAAGAGGCAAGGACTTCAAGGAAAACATAGGACACATGCTAGGAAGCAAGATGTTCGATATCATAGTGGGTGTTGATTAAATGACAATAAGGGAATAATTATATTTGTATCGGCATTGTCAAGGTTTCACTCAATGGTCATTGTAATATTTTGAAAAGTCATCGATGTAGATGATTTTCATGTAAAGTATGGAGACATTTTTCCATGGACCAGTATTAGTCCATCTGTGGATATTCGGTTGAAAACTCATATATATTGTAATACTTGACATTTCATATAAAACAATTTACATGGTTGAAATCATATATATTGTAGTTGATATTATCTAGTGTTGTAATTAAATCATGCGAGTTTGCATGATTCACATGTCTATTCATATTTTATGAACATGAATATGGTATGATATTTTTTTTAATTTAGTCACAATATCATATCCATTTATATTGATTAATAATGAACACATAAAATGAATAAATGACTAAATTAGTTGTTTATATTGATTAATAATGAAATAAATGAAATAACATAGAACTACTAAATTAGTCATTTATATAATGAATACAAAACTACTAAATAGTGATAAATTACTACAACGGATGATAAATTTGTGACTAAAAAAATGACAAAAATTCACATATAAACTATTATTAATAGATAATTGCAAGTATCTTATATCTCAGCTAACTTAGTCATATTTATTTTAGTAATTAATAGTTTCCTTATTTAGTCGTATGTTTGATCATTGATTTAGTCATTAATTGTGGAAATTAAAGGCTAAATCAATGTCCAAATATACTACTAAATAAGGAAACTATTAATGACTATAATAAATACAACTAAGTTAGTCAAGTTGTAAGATACTGGAAATTAGTTATTATTCATCGTTGACTCAAAAATAGTCGTTTATATGCGAACTTTAGAAAAAATTTGAGTCGCTAATTTCTCATTTTGTACTAGCGCTTAGAGTACAAACAACAAGTCATAGAAAAAAATATCCTTATTAAACAAGACTTACAGAGTTGTGAATCATAATTAAAAGATGAAATCAAGGAGAAATCCAAAATGGAGGAATGATTGAAGAAAAGTTCCAAGGTTATGAAAGAGAGTATCTGTTGCAAACCACCTTTAAGGCTATATTCAGTATTTTAGAAGGAAAGGTGGTTGTGGTATCAAATCAAAAGAATGCAAGAAGAACAATCAGATCACCTAGATACTCCCAAATATTTCATAGACACATGTCAAGGAGTGGAAGAGTTAGGAAAGGGACATCTAAGTGAATTTTATTTTCATAACTATATCTTACCACATCCCTACATATGGCCACCAAATCCTTACATAGGAGATGTCCAATAGATAACCATGTGTTCTTGGTTCTCCAATGAGAACAGGAGAGCCACTGAGATGCTCCAATACTTTGGGGCTAAAAAATATTCCCAACTATGGATCAAGACAGAAGCTCCTATCGCTGACACGATCCTCACATCACACCAGCTACTAATACATGATGATGAGTTGGCACCAGTCCTAAAGGAAAGACAAAACTATGCCATAGAAAATTTCAAGGAATTAATATCAGGAGGAAACAAGAATAGGATCATACATGAAAATTCCAAGAGGTGGAAGGACATTCCCTCTAAGTTACAATGCCTTGAGATACATTCACCATCCAACTTGGAGAAGGAACTTTCTATAACTTCCTTGTATATTTCCAATGTATAAATTTGGGATTACAATGGATTGGCCTCAAATTCACCCCAACACTCCTTTCATCTAGTTTCAACTAGGATTGGAGTTAGGAAGAGGCAGAAGCAAATTGGGAACATACTAGAAAAGTACAAAGGATTCTACCAAATAGGTGAAATGACCAGTTGTTATGCTTGCAAACTCAGACCAACAGAAGACTTGCACCCACATAAGAACCAGGACCAACATCTTGATTGGATAGGGACGTGCAATAGGGTAGTTGAGGGGTGATGACGGCTCCCAATTATGGGTAAGAAAACGGTGTACTTTCTCCATTTCTTTAGGCATTCACAGCATAAATGAGGACAAAAATGTAACAAGTTGATGGATATATATGCATCTTAGTTAGAATTATAGAATGTTTCAATTATTTGTTTAAATGTTGTGTCTTTCTCTTATTTAACTTCATTTCTCATATAATACTAATAAATTGGCCACTTTTAGTGTCTATTGAAACTACGGGGATAGCTAGTAGTTGTTCATCATAAGTCACAAGGCTCAGGTTTGCATCCATAAGGTTCAGATATAGAAAAGCTCACTCTTACTCCAATTTTGATCTTTGCAATCCTGAAGGAAGAAGACCTAGCTTTGACAGTACATCTTGTCAAAGGCACAACCCAGGATCAGTTAAACTATAGTTGATCGACACATGCACAATGATGCTCGATGATCCATGAAGCATATCATTTGGAGGCCCAGTCCCCAATCACCACAAGTTTTCAAGAAAACTACCACTATACATAAAATTGTTCTTGAATTACCTCTGTGCATGATCATTTTGTTCAGTGCGTGACACATGCTTCAATAGACTAGGAGTTATTTTCAATTGATATGTCAAGGAGTTTTATATTTAAGCAATATAACGCAACCATTTGGAGCTAGCGCCCATTTTGATATGACAGTAATGTTTATTGTGATAGCAATTTTTTGAGACAAGTTTCATATTGTTCAAGTTTCTAGATTCTAATGACAAGTGGTATGATTTGCATATTTATTTGAGCTTCTTTGTGTTCATGTCTTTCCTTGGATCGACGTCCATCCAAGTTTAAGTGCAGTAACTTGTGTTGTTAGTTTTTATTTATTGTTTACATGTATTTTTGTTTAACAAAGTAGATGTTGTAGGATTCTTGCCTCTTGTAGAATTTTTTTTGTTTTCTGAATTAAGCATTATTTGCAATCTATTATGCATAGGAATTACCAATCTGTTTTTTTTAATGCCAATGTGAGTTAGATGTATTTTGTTCACGTAATATCTTGATTATCCATGCTTAGTAGAAGTAAATGCCTCTATCTGTTGTGATCGCTTGCATGAATGATTTAGGCTGAAATTATCTATATTTTGTAAATCATAGAAAAGTTATTGGGATGTTTTCACTTAAGGTTGTTACATGAATGAGAGATCTCTTAGGACTTATATCTAGTTTTTTTGATAAGGAAATAGATGCGAAGTAGGGAAGTAGGATCTTTTGCTCTACTAAACCCTAGTTAAAAGTTGATTTACCTTTGTCTTTTATGATAGCTAGAAGATTTGTTATTTTGATTAATCAGATTAAGATTTACATACTATCATACATCAATTAGCTACCTTGTAGTTGCATATATAGTGCAGGACCCTCATAATTTTTTATGTATCCTTGGGTTGATGATTAAAGTATAGGCTTAGATGCAACATTATTGTTGTTGTCTTGTTCCAAACGAGATACAATATTATTTTTCATTGATAAATCCTATCACCTATGTTTATAAGAAATATTCTAGGACAAGAAAATTCAAGTAAAATGGGTTGAAAAGGAGTGAATCTATTGAATCTATGGATGCATGTTGGAATTAGAGAAACACCCATGGTGCAAGGACAGTGGGTTATACATCAACATTGTCTTAGTATATATTGTCAAGTGTTGTAGCTCAGGAGAATGCAGATGAGAGAAAGATGAGGTAAAATAAACTCCATCTAGTGGATTTCAGAGAATGATTGGAATATTACCTCTTAGAAAGATTGTAATGATTGATGTTGGTAAATAAAGAAGTTTAAGTTGTGGGGTACATGGTATGGGATGAAAATTTTTATCTCCTCTAGCCTATCATTTGATACCTTCACGCTTCATGCTACCTACTTTAAGCTAAAACATAGATAACTATTTTTAGCCATTTTTTATGCCTACAAGATTTCCCACTCTCCATGTGAGTTCTGGACCAAGAAGCAAAAATCATGGGGCCCTATACAGTAATTTTTCCAAACCAAGTGTAGCTCCAATTATTAAAGTTTCCCTAAAAATAACATTGTGGAACTGATTATGTGTCGTGGAATTTTGGACTCGAGGTTATCCACAAGACGGTTTATGCCAGGCATCATGAGGAAAATTCATCACCTCGAAGACTAGGCATTGGTGAATTACTGAAAGAATTAATCTTCAAACACTAGACAACCAAATTTTTCGAGATTCATGGACCCTTGAAAGCGGAGCTTATTGAAGACACTTCATTTTAGGAGTTGTAAACCTTTCGGCACATGTTTATGTGGAGTACACCTCATTTCATATGCCTCCAGAAAACCCCATCACAGTCAAAGTATTCTATTAGTGAAATTTTGAAAACCTGTATTTCATACCACTTTAGGAAAAACCTCCCAAGTACTTTCCCAATCATACCACTTAGGAAAACCCTGCCAAGTACTTTCCCAATCAGCCTAAACAAACAAATACCTTCTTATTTACTCTGATTCCAATTATTGATCTACGTCCCCATGACTATATTGAGGTATTCATTGAGAAGCATCAATTTCCAAATGATACATATTTTTGTATATCATTGAAGGGTTGTTAATACTGAATCCTCTCTTATGACAGCATAATAAATGCGTACGGCTTCCTCATTTGAAATATACCCAAAAAAGACCTTGGAGAATTCAATCGAAGACCTCCACTACCTTTGGGATTGCTCCCGATTAACATATCACATGAAATTAGAATCTGGACATAAATGGAAAGTAATCATGATAACATCAATGCTCTTGAGTTTTAAAAGGATGTATTCAAAGATTTAAACGACTCTTATTTATTGTTATTTTTGTCCTCCTATGTGTGGAAGCTTATCTTTTTATTTTTATCTGGGAACTTACTTTGGTCTCTATTGAATACGAGATGTTGAGAATATCATCATAGAAATCTCCTACCCAGAATTAGGTGGAAGAAATCCCTCCACCAACGCTAGCCGAGGGATTGAATCTGTCAAACTCCAGCTCTGTGACTGTTTGGAAGGAAATATTGCCTGGGACGATATGTACCAAATCTTCTCCATGGGACATTATACCCAAGATAATGATGATCTGAATTTCTATGATAATATAAGAAAAAGTTGCATATTCGGCATCGCAATTAGGCCCTTTGTAATGCCTTACAATGATGCTTCTAGGTGGGTATACACTCATGCAACTCCAAGATCATCAATGGTACTTAAGGAAGAGGGAGTTGTTATTGCTTCAGGCTGACCAAAGTCTTGTCCGTTGATGTCCAAGTTGAATGACCCCAAGGTATATTCGAATGAGGGTTTTATGGGGAAATTATTTTATGAAAATCTAAATCTTGTCGAGCTTATCAAATATTGGAGGGTAGAAGGAAAATTATTTGAGGAGAATTCCAACATAATATACCCCATATAGTATATCAAATGACCATATAGGTTGCTAATGGCGATGGTCTATCGCTTATATGGAGAAGAGAATGCCACTCACTACTAGTTGGAGTGGACACCTTTGGTCCATCATGTAGCTAAAACAAAGTAGACTCTTCAACTGGGCACCTATCTTGCCGATCAATCTACTTTGGTTCCTATAGTCTTCAAAAGAGGTACCTAAGCCCCAGAATCCTAAGTTTTATATGACTGGCTATCTCCTAGATGTTGAATGTTATGTACATGCTTTCCCACTTATGAATTGAAATTGGAAATTTGATGCAATTCCTATTCATGTCTACTATAGGGATTTGTGGTTATCCAACTACAAGCTCCATTTCTATGACATTTCTAATCATTTATTTGCTCCATTGTACTGCATCATCTTTAAAAAAAGTGGTCTCTAGGTTGTCAAACCAAGACAAAGCATCCCTGTCACAATTAGGAGATTGATTTGCCTTAAATTATTCACCTATATATCAGTCTTTGGGATCATGGCTCTATCGCATTTGTTATTAGCCTATGTCCCAAATAGGCAATTTGATCGAAGAAATTTCCTATCAGACTGTCACAAAAGGTATTAGAGCTTAGCTGTCCCTCATGAGTAACAAAACGTGTCCAAGTTTCCCCATTAGTGTTGGCCCATTTGCATTAGCCAATGCCCAGCATGCCCATAAATAAGCCAATACTCTAGATGACTTAAATCTTGGGTATGAAGCTCAAAGAAAGAATGACCCTAGGAAGGTTATTGAAGGTCATTTAAAATAACTTTTGCTAAACCCTACTACAAGCATGAAGAGAACTCTCAAGAACTCTTGTTTCAAGGAGTTGTTGACTTTGACGAGATTTTTGGTAAGATTCACTGCCAACGGGATCAAAAATTGTCCCAAGAAGATAAATAAAAAACAAAAGAAGAATACAAAGCTCACTAGGAAGCTTTAAAAAGAGAAGATATAATGAAAAAAGAAGTCGATGCAAAAGTGGTACACCTAGCAGCAGAAACTCAGAAATCCGGGGAGGAAGAAGAAAGAAAGAAAAATCATGAAGTCCAAGCAAGAGTTGTTCGACAACAGTTGCTCCAATAGAAACTACAAAAGGAAAAATGATCTCAAGTAAGTGAATAAGAACAGAGAATAAAGGAAGAAGAAACCCGCAAAGTTGCAAAAGACAAGAAGAGGAAGAAAGAATATTCTAATTCTAAAGAATTAAAATTACACCTCCTCCAAGAACAACAACAGAAAGAGCAAGAATCCCTCATATTTGAAGTATTAAAAAAAAGGAAGAAGAAGAATTGAGAAAATTAGAGAAGATACAAAAATATCGGCAACTAGCAGTGATTATGTCTTTGATCAATCCTGGAACACCTCTTTTGATAAGTTCGGGGGATTCCATTCAGACAATGGAAATCAATACTACAGTTATCTCATTAGGAGACTATTTTCTCAATAAAAGGTGTAAAAGTATCACTAAAATACCATCCAAGAGGCAAAAAAAAACTCAATTCGTGGTTAGTGATCTCACAATTTTTTATATGGAAGGAAAAGAACTAGGGTAAATAGCATCTGATGTTGCCTCCTTAATTAGAGTCTTGGAAAACATCAATATTTCCTTTGCAAAGGACATCACCAGTGGAATGTCACAATACAAGGAGAAAGAAGAGTAATACAAAGAGAAATTAGATCAACTGAAGAAACAACTAGATGACATAGAACATCAATCTTTCATGGAGTAGGATCAACTCAAAAGAGAACATGATAATGATATCCCTCTCTTGAAAGAAGAACAAGAAACAAGCATAAATGAAATGAGGATGGCCAAAGAGTATGTGAAGTTCGAACTCCAGTGATATCAACAAGAAAATGTTGTGCCTCTAGGTATGATGAAATAAGAAGCTAACAAGGTCAATGAAAAGCTAAAAGAAGCACACATATATAATTTTACTCAGAAGGAAGAGTTACAACGGTATTGTGGAAATATAATTAAGTTAATGTATGAGATCGATTTATTTGGAGATGAATTTAAAATTATTCAAAAACATATTGAGGAAATATTAAAATGGAAACAACCATATGAAGAAGCTCATGAAATTATCCCGAGGATAAGGAAAATAGTAGAAGCAAAAATAAAGGCTTGGAAGAACTCTTGAGATGTTAGTCAAGTTCAAGCAAATGAAGCTATAAATTATGCTAAATAGGTTTGTGCTACAATATGGAATTTTGCGGACGACGTGATGAACAAGATCAATATACATAACGTTGAGCATCGTGGAGCCAACCAAAAACAGAAGTGCATATATTAAGCAAGAAAGAAATCAATGTGATAACCTAGATGAAAAAAGGTTGATCAAGAACTTTTCATTAATTATTATTGTATCTATCAACCAACATAACATAACATAATTGGCATCCCTCGTATACGCTATCTGGCTGGATTGTTCTTGACAAAGAAATTGAACCAAAAGTGTTGGGCGTCGAAGTCTAATTTGAAAAACTACACGATGAAAGCTCTAAGAAGATCAAAGATTCAATGCACGCCTAGTGGGAGAAGTTCCAAGAAATAAAGGATTAAGTGCATTTAGTTAATTTCGCCTTTCTTTGTAATTCAGTTTTATTGTTGGAAATTGCTTGAGCAAAAGACAATTATATTTAAACAGATATTTTAGTTGTCCCCAAACTTTGGGCTATAAAGGAAATGATTTTGAAGCTAAAATGAGGGGGGCGGGGAGAGGAGAGGAGAGGAGAGGAGAGGAGAGGGGAACCCTTACTTTTTATGATTTTGTACATTATTGTATGGAAGTAAGGGATCCAATTAGATTTTCTAGAAACAAATTTGATATGGAAAGATGCAGACTCTTATTTGGATTTCCTTGGTAATGTTGTGAATGTAATGCTTAATGATTGTTAGTAAGAATTATTTCCTTACTTCCTTATTTATTTTCATAGATGTATCATTCAAGTTTTTTAGTTTATTTGCTTTTAAATTACAGGAACATATATGCCAACTACAAAAATTAGTGGTTGAATGTTAACTATGTTTTGATATTGGATTGTAGACAATAGGAATTATTTCTGTTTGATCTAAGTTCAATGTCAAAATATGTAACTTGCCATCTTCCTCATCATAATATGAATGTATGGACAATATTAGTCAATATTATAAAGGTAATTATTTTACTTCTATGTGCTTCTTAGTATTGATGTTTTAATGCGCTATTGAAACTTAAGAATTACTTTATAAGTATTAACAGCAATATCTTCCACTATGTGCATTCCTTTATTTTTTAAGTTTGCTCCCGCTTGGTATAGTTTTAGTTATTATCATTTATTTAGAGTTTTAGAATATATTTCACATAAAAAGGAAAAAAGATATAAAACAAAATCTTATAAACCAATGTGGAAAATAGGCTCTTAGTTAGTCGAAAGCACCATCCCAAACACAACCATATCTAACTTGGGACCTGCAAACGGGTGTTTTCTCTTATTGTTGGCACGGTTGTTCTGACCCTTCAACATGATACAATTTATATCCAAGGTAAACCATTAAAACCTAGCCCAACCAAGGAGATCCAATGTGCAAGAATCTCTCAAGCACATCCTCGAAGGAAAAATATCATCCTCTTCTCTTGTACACCAATCCACCCTAGGGTTTTCTCTCAAAACCTAATCGTTAATCTCCAAGGGTAAAACCCTAATACATAGAGAGGAATTACAAGTACATGTGTAAATCCAATAAAGAAAAAAGAGAGTAATCATCTCAATGTCTCATCCATAAGACAAAACCCTAATCGCAAGAACAAACTCCAAATGAAGACTTCATATCTATACTTCATAACTCCACCTAGGGTTCAAGATGAAACCCTAATGACTTCTTCCAAGAATCTAATAAGTGTTAGAATATTGAGATTATGCATATACATACAACAATATATTTGCACTAACATGTAAATCAATAGAAAACATATAATAGTCTGGCATTATATCCATACAAGCAACAAAAATCATGTGATAAATAAGAGACAAGTGAACAACAGAAAAATACACCAGATATACATTGTTAAACCCTAGAAGGGGAAACATACACGATAAGTTTTGGTTTTCTTTATTCTTCAGAAATCTTCCATTTTTCAAGAGAGTTCCACCCCACAAATGTTCCACGACTTGACAATATAAAGATATGCATTATCACAATATGTTCCCAAAGTCTCTCATTCACCTCTATTATATACCAAGAGGTATTAAGGAATAACATCTCAGAATACATGTGGGATAAATGGTTTTCCACTTTTTTATATAATGAATTGTAATAGGAGCATACTATCTGTAATACATGTGGGATAACTCCTTTTACATAATATTAGAGTTATTTATGGCTTCCAATGCTATATAAGACATATTACGTCGCGCTAGACACCATGCTCCAATACCATATTAGAATATTGAGAATATGCATAAACATACAACAATACCTTTACATGAATATGTAAATCAATAGAAAAGATCTACTAGTATATCCTTCTATCCATACAAGCAACAAAAATCATGCAAGAAATAAGAGATAAGAGAACAAGAGAACAATACACCAGATATACATGGTAAACCCCAATTGGAAAACATCTACAAGAAGTTTTGGTCTTCTTCATTCTTCAAAAATATCAAATCTTACAAGAGAGCTCCACCCCACATATGTTTCACAGCTTTACAATACAAAGATATGCATTATCATAAGTTGTTCCCGAAGGCTCTCCTTCCCTTCTATTATATACCAAGAGGTATGGAAGAATAACATTTCAAAATACATGTGGGATAAATTATTTTCCACTTATTTATATAATGAATGGTAATGTGAGCATATTACTCCATGATGCATGTGGGATAACTCTGTTTACATCAAATTAGAGTTATTTACGTCTTCCAATGCTAGATAAGATGTCATCCTCCATTTATGTGTTGTTCTCCCAATCATCATTAAGTGGGAGTGTTAGAGTGTGTAATTTTAATATTACATTTGTAATGATGTTTAGTCTAATGGCATAAGATGTCTTATATCACATTGGAAGGCATAAATAGCTCTAATCTTATATAAAAGGAGTTATGTAACATGCATCATGGAGTAATATGCTCTTGTTACCATTCATTATATAAAGAGATGGAAAATCATTATTCACATATGTATTTTGAGATGTTATTCTTTCATACCTCTTGGTATATAATATAGGTGAAGGAGATCCTTTGTCCACATCTTGTGACAATGCATATCTCTGTATTGTAAAGTTGTGGAGCATATGTAGGGTGGAGCTCTCTTGTAAGATTGGAGATTTATGAAAAATAAAGAAAACCAAACCTTTTCGTGGTTGTTTCCCGATTTGGGGTTTTACTACTTATATATGGTGTATTGTTCTCTTGTTCACTTGTCTCTTATTTCTCACATGATTTTTGTTGATTGTATGGATAGAAGGCTAGACTACTATATCTTTGCTATTGATTTGCATGTTAGTGTAAATGTATTGTTGTATGTTTATGCATATTCTCAATATTCTTAAGTACAAAGAAAAGAGTACAAGTAATTATAGGAATATAAATGTTATCATTTCTTTACTGATATGAGGTAAGGGAGGTCAACAATACTATATGGCCACAAGGCATTACAAGCAAACCTACATGAGCCCTTATAAACCAACACAAGTGAGACATCCACTCTAAAGTACATGTGTCATGCTCTAAGGTGATGTGTGTAGTGATGGCTCCAAGGTGATGTAGCTACACAAGGCACATCCACAACATTCCATCACAAGCCTCCACAGATTCCATTGATCCTCCTAAGAAATTTACCCCCTACAAGAACATCGTTGAACCCTAAGAATCCTCAAGCCAGCTCTAGTCCTCTAAACAACAATCCAAGCTGTGACATGCCATCTAGGGATACAATCCCTCCTTTATGATACAAAGTGTTCATCATATTAAGTGGGGTGCTTTCAAAGGAAGCGGTAGGCTCCATGTGGCATCATAAAAGGTGTCCACCAATCAAGCAAGAGAACTCCAACGCCTAAGGGAAGAACATCAAACTAGCACCATCATGATGTCAAGCATCCACTAAGAAAGCAATCTCAATTGTGTATATCCATTATGAATTGTCTCGCATGCTACAATGAATTTCGAACCATCTAGGGATAAACATACACCGTGTACCTCAAATATCATGATGTACTCCCAAACACAGTGTAATCACTTTCAAAGTAACCCATAAATCTACCTTCTTCATTAATTCATATGGTTTTCATGTCTCCTACCTAAATAAGATTTTTTAATAGACTATTCCAATACAAACTTAACTTCCAAAATTGGATGAAAGAAAATTGATTCCTAACCTAGAAGAAGTTATCCATAGAAGTTGTATTCCTTTTTAGATTAAATCCATCACAAAGTACCTAATCAAGTGGAACAAGATGCCTCCAAAAGAAGTTACATGAGAAGATGAGCAATTATGTTAGCTCTACCTAGTGTGTAGGATACATTATGTGCCGATTATTGCCTATTTATAAAACAAGAAAATCTATTTGAATAGTCATCTCATATTGTGCATTTGGATATCTTGTAATAGAAGATTGTCCCCTCCATGTGGCTTATTATTTACTCATTCACTTGATCCAGGCGTAGCGTAGAACTACTTAAATTGGTGTTAATCGATGTTCATTGGGTTTATTGGTGCATCATATCCAATGGCAAGTTCTTGACTAGATATATTTTAATAGTATTTTTTTATGAAAGGCTTGGACAAAATCAACCACTAGATAACAATCTCAAGCACGTCATTTTGTTATGCAAATCCTTTCACCCATGCTCTTCTCAAACAAAGCGTGAGCGTGAGCGTGAGAGTGAGAATTTGGGATTTATAAATCTTGTGGATGTTTGCAACATTGAAGAAACCAATGAAATCACCTCCTAGCAAGACACCGACATTCCAACCCAGTATCCAAATAGAATCACCACACATAAATAACTCGTCGCTTATTGTTGCGTAATGAACATGAGACTCTTGATCATAGATTTTTTGGGAAGTCATATATGTCGTCCAATACCCAGTATTTGTTTTGTTGTCTTTTCCATCTTAGGTGTAGGTGGGGGGAGAACATCCTCAAATATTTTGTCTAACACCAAGTGTGGAGGATGGCCTGGCCTTGAAGAAATATCTAGCGAGAAAAAGGTATCTATCAACCATACATCTGAGTTTGAGTTTGACGATAGCAGTATCTTGACTCTGTAAATCATTTGCATTAAATAATCATGAGAGGTTCAAAAACTGATCGATTCAATCATATGAACAGAACAAAACCCCTTTAGTTGCAT
Organism: Pseudotsuga menziesii; assembly: GCA_001517045.1. Classification (NCBI taxonomy): domain Eukaryota; kingdom Viridiplantae; phylum Streptophyta; class Pinopsida; order Pinales; family Pinaceae; genus Pseudotsuga; species Pseudotsuga menziesii. The sequence continues at coordinate 240,515 of LPNX010465142.1, read as the reverse complement.
ATTGTTAGTAAATAAATAAAACCTACACTACAATCTACTTATTTCCGAATGAGATAAAAGTATGATTAGTCACAAGGTAGCAATTTGCTATAATGAAGTTGATGGTGGACGTATGCCTGAGGCTTCTTTTTCAGAATATAATAAAAACACCACTTATGCGCCTGAGGCTTCTCTATCAAAATATAATACAAACGCCATCAAACCAACAAAGATCTTTTGATGAATAGCGTTCTCATGAGACCTCAAAATAATTATGGGAAATATAAGCAACCTTGTATTACTGCCTAAAGGAAATAAAAGGATCTTGAATACTCATACCGATGGTCAAATGAATTCCTCGGAAGAAATAAATGTATATGAATTCCCAAGAAAAAATAATGTCGATGCGTAAAAAGTGATGATGCCTCATGAGTTTAACATCTAACATTGGTGTTCCTCTTGTTGGATGAACCCATAAAATAAAACGCTCAATGTTCTTCAATGAATCAAGCTTATGGCTACCGTAATGGATTGGTAATGGTGGATACTGCTGTTGTGAGATACATAGTAGTTGGGTTACCATTATTTCTTAGCAGTTCCTTGAGCCAGTCCTTTAGTATGAGATCAGCAGATAATGAGCCACCAGTTGATGATCTCTCTCCTTCAGTAGATTTATATCATTCAGATTGAATAGTTATATGCCATGACTGAGCCTCATGACCACAGATTTGGTGTCTTAGTTAGCCATTTTCATGACCCAAAGCAGAGAGTATGACGATGCCCCTGATGTACAGCAGCAACGGTATTTCAGTGCTTTTCAGATTGTTCAGATCAGATGCAAGTATATGACCCAAGTGATCTATGGATTTGTATATATGGATATTGATTTTGATCTGTTGTCTATTTTAGTAGTGAGACTCAATTGATACTCGTTGTATGTTGGAAAATATTTATTGATCTTACTGGAATCTAAAGTTAAGTAATCTAGTTGTTATTTTCGAGATATTCCCTTGTATACTCATTGGTAATGCCCTACTTGTAGTATGGATTTGGCCATTTCCCTTGGAGGACACGGCTTGCTAGCCTTGACACCATTTTCACTATCTTCATCCATCTGTTGTCTTTCTCTTATTATTATTTAACCTTGACTTGTAACTTGACTAGTGACATCTAGGATTTTCCCCACCTTCACCTCTATGTTGGAATAGTTCTCCATGTTAAAATTGTGTCTCGGAGTTGGTTTGTGTGATTCTTGTCACATAGATGGTCTTCCTCTAGGTATTGAACACAAGTAGTCTTACCAAAAGTGTCTTTAGACACTAGGGCATCGAAACTTAAATGTTTATTTTAGATGGATGCCCAGCCAACAAAACAAAAGTGTCTTTAGACATTGTTGCAAATAAAGAATAAAGTTATCCAGTTTCCAAGAGACGAGCACTCATCCTTTGTATGGTGTGAGCTTGTTTTCTCCCAAAGGGAAACAGGGTGGTCACTCCATCGCACCTATGGATGGTAGTGGGAAATGGAGGTCATACCGAGTCATTATCTGACACTTATCTGAGGCCCGCAAGGCTATTCAATGCCCCTGCTCTTGGAGGATGGCAAGTTAATGAAATAAATGTTTTTAAAAGTTGATGGCCAAATGATGAGAACTCATTCATTGTATAATGTGCACCTCATTTTCCCTCACAGGGAAACAGGGTGTGACTGACCTGTCAAGGTTGTGTCTTTGTCATTTTCTTGAATCCCAAAATACTTTCCAGGGAACCTACCTTTGGAGGCTAACTAGTATCTTTTGTTGTGCAAATAAACTTCTTAAAAGGTTGCTTGTCTAAAGTCTAGTGGAACCTTCTCATTATTCCACCCATTTGTGAGACACTGCCATTCCCTAATGTTCACCTAGTTTAGCTTATGTGTTGTGTGGATCCCCTTTTCCTTCATCCTAGATGTTTATAGTGTCGTGTCAATTCATCCCCTTTCACCTTACCTTGTTTCGTTTACCTTCACCCTTGACTAGCAAAATGGCCAAATCGATAAATGAGTATACACTAGAGGTTCTTGTTTACAGCAATTGATTACTTTGATTTAGATGTATTATTTACATATATTATGTGCTTATAATCTCCAGCAAAAGCTACTTGTACTTGAGTCTTACTGTTAACATAGATAATTGAGCATGCATATCCATTTTGTACTTTGCAATATCATATTTTAGCATTTGGGTCATCATTTGATCAATTTTTACCTGGTCAACCCAATTTGACCAAGTCAACAATAGGGTCTAGGATGAGTTTTGACCGATGATTGTGGATAATGATTATTTATTGTCTATTAGTGTCCATTAGAGATATTTATGCTTCAGATGGTGGTTTATTATGATGGCTTGTGTTATTTCCAATATTATCAACATTTATAGGCTTTATTATTGTTGTTGTTCTAACATGGATGGGGCCTCTGACGTGCATTTGTTATGGACATGTGGTGTATGGGTACTCATTCCTAGTAGATTTGGACATTATGAGTTCATTGATGTAGTCATTTTTCAGTTTCGGGAACTTGTATATGAGATATGGGTCATTTTAGCATTTTGTAATAGTTTGGCTCCGAGAAATCAAAATAAAATGTTTTTCAGTTGATGGTAAGTTCTCCTAAAGTGCTAGAGGCAAACATAGGGTGTAGTCAGTCGTTTGTACCATATTTCTATGGTGCCAGGCCCAGTTTTGCAGTCATTTGGAATCCAGTTTCAGTCACTTGTGAGATATGAGCAGTTTTATGTTCCTGAGGCAGTATTTTAATGATGAAAATGGCATGAAATTGGTCCACGGCACAGTGTTGGAGTCACCTTCATTATCCGACATTAGCTTCACTCTTCATGGGGTCCACATGTCTTATCATTCTCCACTTTGGGGGCATTTTGATGTATTTTGAGGGGGACATCCTAGTGATTTTGATCACTCCATGTTTTGATTGATCAATATACTGTGTTATTATGCCATGGGGCCATGCTAGTGAAGGATCTGTATAACCTCCTAACCCCACCATGTGCTATGTCATGTCTTACATACTTTTTTATGTGGTGTGCCCCTCCTTGGGCATCTTTAGTGAGTGTGCCTCCCTCCATTAGTGATTCGATTGTATTATCTATCTCGCTAATCTTGGCCATTGATTAGAGTGATTGTATCTTTTTATCTTAGCCCTTGATCTTTTTGGATCTAGATTTTTTGTATCAGAGAGATCTATATATTGAGATGCTCTCTCATTGTAAAATAAACTTTTGGCTCTTAAGCTCTTGGAATAATAGAATATTTTTGCAAAATCTCTTGGAAGGTTTGTCAAATGTATTGTATGGGGATTGGAAATTCTTTATCTTTCTAGAATTCTTGTGGATCTATGCGTTGCTAACACTTTTGTGGGTGGTCATACTATTGGTGAAGAGGGCGATTTGATGGGGGCATTCAATGTGACCGAGCTCCATACTTCTTCAACGAATCATTTTGGGTTTAGGTAGTATCTTTATTTTATCTTGTGATCATCTTGATGTTCGATGTTTCTTTCTTCATCGATTTTCTCTCTTTTTTGGATGTTTATTCTCCCTTAGGTAGATCTCTTTTGCAGGAGGAGGGCGCACTCGGTCTCTTGGAGGGAAAATCGATTCCACTTGGAATTGCATGGAAAATGCTTGTACTTGATTGGAAAGGGAAGATCATGATCATACAAGGTTAGTAGCAAGTATTTCCAGGTACGTTTGCATCTATTGTATTTTGCTAGAGCTTAATACAAGTGTCACCATAAAACCCTTTTCTTTCAAACCCTAGCTTTGTAGATTTGATAGATCGAGTACTTATTTGATGTGGCCATCAAAACCCACTTAGGAATAATCATTTAAACCCTAGATCAAAAGTTTCGCTTAAATCTGACTCCATTTACTCTTGGATCTAACACTAGTATCCTCTAGGTAGGGCGCCCTCTTTGGGTTGTTGATCGACTTTTCAGATCTATCAGTTGGGTATGCTTGAACCCACCTTAATTCAACGGATCTACTCTTCAAACACCCAAATCTAGTCATTTATTGTCTCGATCTACTCTTTTGGGTCCATTTCATCCATAATTGCATAAACACTAAGTGGATCCAATTAAGGTTTTTCTCATTTAGACTAGATCTACGTTATTAAACTCCTTGTGGTATCATTCATTATAAGTTGGGTAATTTTCCTTATCATTAAACCTCCCCATATTTTCCCTAACCTTGCCTACCACATCCATCTTCCTAGATCTAGATCTAGTTACTCATTTTTCACCTTACATCTCACTTGTTTATCCTCTAGAGTGTCTTGAGTAGGTTTGTTATCCCTCATAGGCCAGTAGGGTCTCCCCCTTGATCATTCTTTGGATTGATCTAAAGTGACAATATATTGTCTGGTATGACAACTACATTTCATCTTGTAGTGGATGAGACCCTTGTGGTGTCACCAGTTAACTACCTCACCTCTATTGTCTTAGATAGGATACCTTTAGTGGGTAGCTACACATTATGTGATATCATCTTTTGGCTTCATTGTCGGGGAGGTAGAGGCTTACCTATGGTGTCTTCAAGTAGTAATTCATTATTATCTTCCAAATCATATTGCATCCCGATTTAAACTCAATGGATACATTTTACTTTTTCTTAATTATTTCAGTCACTTATTTGTTCTCTCTCTCTCCATTTACTTCCCCAACGACTTATCCTTCGGTGAGTGGGATTATTCATTGTTGGAGCAGGGTCCCGCAGCTACAGAAGAAGCTGCTAGTTTTGGCGGAGAGATAAAGTTTTGGCGAAAAAGAAGACAGGGCAGAGCTACGACGCCGTAGCACGTTTCCAGCTGGAGAGCAGAGCCGAAAACCATGACTTTTGGGATAGAAAAGTCAAGGAGGCAACGGTACCCGAGCGGCCGAGAGAAGAAAGCTGAACCACTGCATTGAAGGCAGCGGCGGAAGACGGGAGGGCTCAGCGACCCTCATAAAGAAGAAGGAGCAATGAGGCTCAAGCATTGAAGGTAAAGGACAGAAAGAGAAGCGGTGCATAGTACCCATGGTCAGTGCCGGGAAGCGGCTACCTCAAGGACAGAGAGGACCGACTGTCACTATTTAGGGTTTGGGTTTATTGTTGGGACAGGCCCACAGTGTTGTAATGGCGAGACCTTCGGGCCGCCTATAAAAGCTTGCATTTTTTATTGTAAAGGGTTAGCTAATCAGTCAGTTACCCGGTTGGTTGGCTCTTAGGATTGAGTCATTAGTTGGTCAGTTGATTATTTTGTAGACTCAGGAGTCAGTCAGACAGACTGTGTTGTAACGATCCAGACACCTAGCTTGTCTATGATTCATTTGAGTCTGTATGTAACCATCCACACAGAGAGCAGAGAGGGAAGGATATATTGAAAGAAAGGGCAATATAGAGATAGAGATAGACTAGAGATCTAGAAGAGATCTCGCGCTGTACATGCGGTGCAACAGACTGTGCCAACTTCCCTCAAGATATATAATAGAAGCACAGTTTGGTGGACGTAGCTCCCAGCCTGGGGGTGAACCACGTTAAATCTGCGTGTTATGTGTTGCATGAATGTGTTTGTATTTTCTTATCGTTACTGGTTATTATGCATGTAATGTTAGTTGCAGCAAGTGAATATATGTATTGTTCAGTTCACGGTAATGCAGGAAGATAGAGATAAGTCAAAGTATTTTAGTAAGCTGCTTAAAAGACTCCTTTACGTCTGTTTCTAATGACCATTTAATCACAATATAACTTCTGAGAAGTAGAGTTTCGCACATCGGCACAGTCAACGCTAAGAGCGCAAGGTCGTAGTGGTAAGATATCGCAGAGAGGCGATATCGCACCGGCAGAGGAGCTGCGGTGCGCGATACTGCGAGCTAGGGTTTAGCATTGAAGAAAGGTTGGGTGTTCCGCGGTGCGCAGAGATGCGATAGGGTTGGAAATATTGTGAGTAAGTGGAAGTTGTGCGACGCGAGAGGAAATCGTGCGACTTGCGCGGGGTTAAGCATCGGACGGGTAAAAGCGCTGCGAGTAGAAGGGGATGTGCGATGCGCAGAGCTAGTTGATCTAGTGGTGCACAGGAGTAAGAAAGAAGAAGTAGGATGCTCAGAACCTGGTCCAAGACACTTGAGTCTTGGCCAACCCATTAGATTCACTTCGGGTGAGACTTCAGATCGCTTCGCGGTCTGTTGCCGAAAGGGCCAGTGAGTTTGGGGTGTTGTTGATTAATTATAGTAAACCCGGGTCTGCCCATGCAATCAACAAATGGTTCCGTTGCCGGTTTAAACGACTGGGAGTCAATGTTCTGTTGGCATCCTACGAGAGAAGAGTTTCACCAGTGGCTGGATTCAAACTTAAGGGAGTTCACCAAGAAAGAGAATAGGAATCCGAGACTAAGCACAGAGGCCTGGCTAGAGAAGCATATCGCTTCAGACATACACGCTATATTTTTTGTAACCTACGGAAATGAGCTTTTCGACTGGTTATCCAAGTTGACAGATAGGAACACATTCAAGAAGAAAAGAAACATCGTCTGGACACCGGAGCTGATTCAGACCGTACAGAACCTTGACAATCCGATTACGAGAGCAGTGGACTTCTGGCTTACCAGTGTGCTAGAAGGCTACGTTACAGAGTTTGCAGTTGACCAGAGAAAGAGCTTCAGTGCAGCCGAACGATACTTCTTCAGAGGATATCGCGGTAAGTACCTAAGATCTCTAAACTTGTCCCTTAAGATGCTGCTATATGAAAAAGGAACAATGGATCTAGTCTCAGATGAATAAGTAAAGCTAGTAATGTCACAAGAGTTTGAAAGTGATTTTGATGACATTGGACGAACCAGTAGTGGAAAGAACTATAAAGTAGACTTTAGATCTCCTATATTTGAAAACAGTTCAGACAGTATTAGACAGCAGAGCCCTAGCACCACAGAAGAACCAGAGGGGGGTATCCCTTACCACCCCTATACTCCACAGAAGCAAACAGGGACTCAGAACAATCCCGTAGGTACTCCATCTAGTAGTTCACAGTCAGTACCTACTCCCGTTATAGCACCTTCACCTACACCGCTGAGTGGTAGTACTCCAGTCAGTCAGAACCCACCACAGAGAAATAGAATGGGAGACGACATGAAGCTACCTATTTTTAAAGGTACAGGAGCAGAAGACCCGGAACAGCATTGGTTCCTATGCGAAGCTATGTGGACCATTAAAACAATCAACGATGATAACCTTAAACTTGTACAGTTGGTTACCACACTCAGAGACAGAGCCTTGACATGGTACATAAAGTATACTACATTACCCAAGACGCTTGCCCAGGTAAAGAACGCCATGATCAAAGAGTTTAAGAAACCTAAGTCTGAGTCTCAGTGCATCACAGAGCTTAAGGATATTAAGCAGCTACTAGCAGAGTCAGTATGGGACTTTGACCAGAAATTCAAAGCTCTTATAGACCAAGTGAGTTTTGAGTTTGCGCCGGAGCAGCATAAAGAATGGTTTATTGCAGCGCTGCTCCCTCATATCAGAATGCCACTAATGCAGCAGAAACTTACTACTCAAGATGAAGCGCTGGAGATGGCAATGAAACTAGAGGCTTCACCTTTAGCAGAAACCAGTACAGGCATGACAACTCTACAGACCCAGTTGGCCAACCTTACGTTACAGATACACGAACTAAAAAAAGGGAAAGAGGTTATGCAAGACATATGGTGCATAAAGTGTAGAGCACAGGGCCACAGTAAAGATGACTGTCCAGTCTTTGCAGAATACTTAGCGTCAGGGGCTCCTAACCCCTTACCACGAACACAAGGGCCATGGTGTGAAATATGTAGAACACAAGGACATCCACCTCAGCAATGCCCTTTGCTTCAAAAGTATGTACAGACACCTAAAAACCTATATTGTATCTTCTGTAAATCCGTCGGGCATGATCCACAAGATTGCCGAGCTTATGATCTCCTGTCAGAAAGAACACAGGATGTGTACAGAGTCCAAGCAGACACACAGGGTCCAGCAACAGGACCACAGCCGGATCAGACGTATGGAGGCCGTGGAGGAGGATTCAGAGGACGAGACCGTGGAGGAGGCTTCGCACGAGGAGGAGGTTTTGGCCAAGGTCGTGGACCAGTCACTTGTTATAATTGTGGAATTGTAGGACACTATGCTAGGGACTCCCAGAACGCCACTACTACTTGTAATTACTGCAAATCTTATGATCATACCATAGAAGAGTGTCCCATCTTGATAGCTAAGATCAGAGATCCTAAACCAGCCACACACCAGAACATCCAACTTATTGCTGCTGAACCTAAGGAACCAGAACCAGTAGTTAACATTGTGACGAGCGGTGCTTCCACCAGTGGCACATCGCAGGAGACCGGAAAGAACACAAGTCAGGGGTGGGTGCACAGAGCTCCTACTAAAGAAACCGCACTCGACCTACAGAAGAATAAGGAGGCCTTTCATGAAGCTAAGGCTTCCTTTGATGAACCTACACTATCAGGACCATAGGTACCGCCGTCTAGGGGCGTACCGCAGCAAGTACCTTGTAGCGATAGCCCTGAGCAGGCACAGCAGGCTACCACATCAGGAAGATGTGATGAGGATGAATCGATAGGAAGTATACAAGCCTTCCTGCACAGCTGCTTGAAACTCCTGAGAAATGATAAAGCTGTCGGTGAGCTACAGCGTATGATAGATCAGTGTCAGCAACCCTCTCTCTCGGGCAATGCACACCGTGCTGTCCATAATATTACAAGACATGCAAGGACATGAAGAGAGATGAAATTCACAGCACAGATTGGCGAGTTTGAAATGGATGAGGTTGTCTTAGACCTAGGATCAGAGGTGAATGTTCTAACTAAACAGACATGGGAACAGATGGGTAGCCCTCAGTTAGCCCTATCACCTATCCACCTGAGATTAGCTAATCAGCAGCGAGTATCACCATTGGGTCGACTATCGCAGGTACCAGTTGATATCGATGGAGTTTGTACTTTTGTGGACTTCGAGGTTATAGAAATCATTGGTGACAGTCGACCATATCCAGCACTATTAAGTATTGATTGGGAAATTGGCAGCAAAGCTGTCATTGACCTAAAGAAAAGACAAATGACCTTTGAGGATGCGCATATCCGGGTCATCGCACCGCTGGATCCTTACCAAGGACCTAGATATATCGAACCTATCCGAGCAGAGGAAGAGGCACATAACCTCGATAGTCTCTACTAGATGACTGCAAACCAGAATGACTATATCAATCCCACTGCAGAAGGGCATATTAGCTGGCGATGCGACAGCTCATGCGCATCGGATTCGGATGTTGGTCTAGAAAACTGGCAGAACAGACTTTACGAAGTCTCATCGCGCAGATGTGCGTTTATAAGTAAGTCACTGCGATGGATTGGTGCCGAGATCGCTGAGACTCCATCATATCATGGTCTGACGGATATCCAGGATTTTCTTGAACAATTTGAGCAACAAATCCCTCATGAACAGAGGATTGCAGCTATGGCCCTTGCAGTTCGAGCCACACCTGCAAGATGGTGGTATGCGCATAAAGAAAATATCGCATCATGGGATAATATCAAAAGACTGATGGCGATCAGATTTTCTGATGACAAAAGGTATGTTCAGCACAAGTACACAGGAGAAACTGACCCCAGGGTACACATTCAGATATGTGAACAGAATTGGTCGGACATTCCAGAGGATGAATGGGTTCACAGATTCATTAACACATTGGACACAATTCCAAGGAATTGGTATACAGAGACCGAGCTGTGCAAGGGAACAACCACATGGCCGCTTATGACAGACAGCTTCCTACTCACCTTTGCGTTTGAGTCAGAACATCCAAGTGTTGCCCATGCCCTAGATATAATCAAGACAAATATTTTTGAGGATCGCACCATCTCAGTACCAGTCCAACCAGAGTGGACTATCCAGCTAGAAGAGGCGTTGGAATGCTATAATTTTACATCAGAATCAGAGGAGGCGGATGAGGATCCTCGTAATACCAACATTCCAGAATCAGAAGGCACTCGCGAAGTGGAGGGACCACAGTTAGAGATTCCAACGATCACCGAGCCCATCAAGATTAAAAAGATCAACATTGGCACAGACGAAGAACCTAAGTTTGCCTCTATTGGAGACTACTGGAATGATGAAACAGTCGGACAGATTGCAGATCTGCTACATGACTATCAGGACCTATTCCCCACCAAGTTCACAGAGATGAAGGGAATAGTTGGAGACTTGGGAGTCATGAGGATACCATTAAAGGAGGATGCTAGACCAGTTAAGCAGCGCCCATATAGATTGAATCCGCGCTACAAATAAAAAGTGAAGGACGAAATTGATAAAATGCTAGCAGCAGGCATCATTGAGATAGTAGAGGAAAGCGAATGCGTTAGCCCTATGGTAGTGCAAGAAAATAAAACAAAAGGGGACATCAGGATCTGTGTTGATCTGCGAAAACTCAACGATGCATCACTTCATGATCCATTTCCAACACCGTTCACTGATGAAGTATTAGACAACGTGGGAGGACAAGAGGTCTACTCCTTCACTGACGGGTTTTCAGGCTACCATCAAATCAGAATACATCCAGAAGATCGATCCAAGACCACATTTGCAACAGAATGGGGCTCGTTCTAGTATACGGTAATGCCCTTTGGTCTTAAGAATGCACCAGCTATATTTTCTAGAGTAGTAGTTGTTGTATTTAAAGAATGCATTCATAAGTTATTAGAAGTATATTTCGATGACTGGACTGTATTTGGGTTAATCAATAAGCACATAGGCGATCTAAGACTAATGTTAGAGAAATGTAGGCAGCACCAGATCTCTCTAAACTTGAAAAAATGTATATTCTGTGCACCATTTGGTATCTTGTTGGGTCACATTGTGTGCAGACAAGGCTTGATGGTAGACCCCGCCAAGATCGCTATCATTGTAAACCTTCCAGCACCTAACTCAGTCAAACAACTGAGTACAGTACTTGGTCATACCGGGTACTACAGAAAGTTCATCAAGGGCTATGCAAAGATTACAGCGCCGATGGAGAAATTGCTCAAGAAGGATGTAAAATTCCTATGGAATGAGGAATGCCAGCAGAGTCTAGACATACTTAAGGAGAAGATGGTTACAGCACCCATCCTAGTATTTCCGGACTGGACTAAGCCTTTCCATGTACATGTGGATGCATCCGGCATCGCATTAGGAGTCGTCTTGACCCAGCCAGGAGAAGGGGATCTTGACCATCCCATCGCATACTCCAGCAGAAAGCTATCAACAGCGGAAAAGAACTACACCACAACAGAAAGGGAGGGCTTAGCTATGGTATATGCGATGCAGAAGTTCAGGCACTATCTATTGGGCGCCTCGTTTAAAATTTTTACTGATCATTCCGCATTGAAGTACCTAGTCAATAAACCAGTGTTAGGGGGAAGAATCTGCAGATGGTTACTCCTCTTCCAGGAGTATGATTTTGAAATCATTGTGAAACCAGGAAGGCTGAATGCAGGACCAGATCATTTGTCGCGGTTAGACTCAGGAGAAGAGCCCAGTAACCTAGAAGACAATTTGCCAGATGCGCCATTGTTTTCCATACAGATTGCAGATGAGTACTATGCCGACATTATTCAATTCCTCACCACAGGAGTAGCACCTGATGAGTGTACTAAGCAGCAAAAGAAACAGTTGGTTGTTAAGGAAGCAGACTTCACCCTCATTGCAGGATGCCTATACAAGTTAGGTCCGGATGAATTCCTACGCAGATGTGTAATGCCGCATGAAAAAGATGTTATTATCAAAGAGGCTCATTCAGGAACCGCAGGAGGTCATTTCGCTGGAAAACCGACTGCGCAGAAAATCCTAGAGGCAGGATTATGGTGGCCTACAATGCACAAAGACACCAAGGATTTTTGCAGATGCTGCGATATCTGCCAAAGGGTATGAAAACCCTCGCGACGCGATGAAATGCCGCTGCGACCGCAGGTCACGTTGCGCGCATTCGACAAATGGGCCATAGATTTTGTGGGTCCTATCAACCCACCAGGAAAGCGCACTGGTGCGAGATACATTATCACTGGAACAGAGTACCTCACCAGATGGGCAGAGGCCAAGGCAGTAAGAAATTGTGATGCTGCTACAGCTGCACAGTTCCTTTTTGAAAACATCATCAGCAGGTTTGGATGCCCAGTAATTTTGATGAGTGACCAAGGTACACATTTCTTGAACAGCACTATTGAGGCATTAACAGAAGAGTTCCAGATCCAGCACCATAAGAGCACTCCCTACCACCCGCAGGCTAATGGTACAGTGGAGGCCTTCAATAAGATTTTAGAAAATGCTCTCACTAAGATCTGTAATAGCCAGAGGAATGATTGGGACCTTAGAGTTAACGCTGTCTTATGCGCATATAGAACGACATGCAAGAAACTTACGGGACACACACCTTTCAGCTTAGTATATGGACAGGAGGCTATTATGCCTATGGAGTATATTCTTCCTAGTTTAAGAATCACTCAGATTACCCGAATGACCGATACAGACACAGTCGAAGCAAGGTTAGCACAGCTGCTTGCCTTAGAAGAAGACCGGTTCATCGCTGGATTCCATCAGAGAGTGCAGAAGGCCCGAGAAAAAGCTTGGCATGACAGACACATTAAGAACAAGACTTTCCAGATCGGAGACCTGGTGCTCCTCTATGACAGCAAATTCATCAAGTTCTTAGGGAAGTTCAAGACACATTGGCTGGGGCCATACCAGATCCAACAAGTCACAGAAGGAGGTGCCGCTCAGCTCAGCCAGCTGAACGGGGAGCTTTTTCCCACATGGATTAATGGCAGTAAGCTTAAGCTCTATAGTGACAGCCTCCCCACCTCTCAGCCCTAGCATGAACAGTTTATGAAGGTACAGATGTCCAGTGTAGTTGAAAGGAGGCATCGCACCAGGAATGAGTCTACACCCAAAAAAAAAAAAAACGTGTTAGTTTTGACACTATTTGTTTGCGCATGTGATGCGGAGTTGCATCGCAGCAGTAAGATGTTTCCCCCTGCCACGTATTCAGTTTGCAACCGACAGTGGGCTAGTCAAGTCACTATCTGACAGGTAGTTAATGAAGAAATGACCGGTATCCCCTACCATAGATTTGGCAGCAGTATATTAAATTTTCCCAGATCTGCTAAAATCTCTGACGAGACCGGCACCCGTACACACGCTTGGACGAAAATTCAATCAGATTTTAGCATTTATTGAGGATTGAAGGACGGGTATGGTCTTATCCATGCCATTAATATGACCGGCGCACCCAATCTAGATGACCGTTATGACCGGGATTGTCGTAATTGGCACAAAAGCAGAAAGTATTCAATTGGGACAGTTACGCCTGCAGAAAAAACCGAGCGCTGGAGAGTAAGTGTTAAGCATTCCCTGTGTCGAGCTAAGTTGTTACAGAGTGCTGTGATTCTCAGACGTTGCAGCCATTGCACGTCCGCCATTTTATGCTAAGTGGGTCCTATCTAAGGACGAGCCGCTGGAAAACATTTTGAGAAGATTTCAGCGTCACGGCCTTGCAGGAGCTATGGCGTCGCCATCTACAGCTAACCCGCCGAGCTCGTCCCGAACCAGAGAACAGCCGAAGACGAGAAGCCATTCCCAGCTCATGGAGGAATCCGGGTCCGAGAGGGAAGATGAAGTCCGTAGTTCAATGGACTACCTCATACCACGAGTTGAAGGCGCTCCAGACATCAAACTTTCCAAGAGCGGTAAGCTTCCTGTGCCCATACCGCCAATAGATTCTCGAGTAAAGGAAAATGGCGATTTAGTAGGATATGCTGCTGTTGTCAAATTTATTGATTACAACCTGGCGAACGATAAGACATACCCTCACTTCAAGCCAGCTTCGTATCTTCTGCTCGAGAAGAACCCAAGGACAGGCAGAGACGAATTCGTCCCCCAGCCGCATGTCCAGATCCTTGAGCAGTCCGGTCTGCTCAACGTGTTGAGACTACCCCATTTTGGGCGTAGCACAGAGGTTAATGTTGTGGTGCGTGTCCTCCTCTCGTGTGTACATGGAGGCTATCTCTGGCTCGGTCACAAAATCGACCTCAATGTCGACTTGATACACCGTGTTACTGGCCTATCTAAAACTGGTAAATACCCCAAAATACAGGTATCAGGAAAGACCAAGGATTCCAAGCTGCCAACAGCACTCGTTAAAAAGTATCAGTTATAGCGAGGAGGCAGGGCTTATGATGTCATGAGCTTACAGAATGAGACACTCAGATTTACAGTCGGTCTACTTGCAGGCAGACTGCTTACCAAGGTCCGCCCAAAGGAAGTTACAGGATCGGTAATCCATCTGGCCATACAAGTTATCGAAGGCGAGCAGTTCAATTGGTCGTTATTTTTATTAAACATGTTTCAGGAAGATTGTTTGGCAGCCTAAGATCAAGCCAGCCACCCTTTCCACTTCTCGTGGCTGCTCATACTGTGTGCATTTGTCGCATGGAGGGAACCGCCCAACAGCCAGTTTCCGCAGATCCTAGGAGGAACACCCAGGGGTGTGCGCTATGCTAGTTTATGGGACACCAGCAGTCCAGCAAGGAAACAAGTTAACGCAATAGTATTTTATGAATATTATTTGATGTTGCATAACCTTATCCAGCAATCACCAAGGATCATCACAGAGACTGTGGACGCATATGATAACCGGCTTAATTTTATGGTGGATAGCCATAGAATATACCTAAGGCCTAAAAGGACTAAAAGGGACGACTGGGCCCCCGGCTGGTTCAGAATGACAATGCAGGATGTTGAGAATGTCATCAAGGGTTTTGATGACCAATGGCGGAATGAGTACGAAGATACCACGCCACTGCCAATGGAGACCGACCAGACAGGCCCACCAGAAAAAGGCAAAGACCCACTAAACACCGAGGCACACCAAACAACAGAAGTACCGCTACACAGCCAGAAGAAAAGAGATGTACCGAAAGAATTAGCAACAACGCCCTCTACAAAATATGGAAGCCAGGAGACCACAACGACGCAGGGGAGGAAGAAACAGAAAACTTCAAAACCAACTCTGAATACGGCACTAACAGAAGATGATTACAAACTCATCGCAACAAGGACATGTGATACACTCAAGGATTCATTTGATGAGGTGAAGCAATCACAGGAAAAGATTAAGAGCGCCGTAGAAAAGCAGCTCATAGACATACGAACAATTACAGAGAAGGCTGCCACGACACATGCTCCACCAGTAAAGGTGCCCACTGGAGAAGCTTCAGCATCGGCGATACCCCGCGAAGAAAGCTTAGCAAAAGATCGCCTCAACATTGTGTTGATCCCACCAGGCAGTATCAGACTCTCGGCAACAATGGCGGACCCACCAGTCCAGTTTAAGCAACCCCTTGAGGTTAACCTCGCAGAGGTTCACATTGATCAATTGCACAGAATCCAACAGCAGTTAAGCGCAGAGCTCAGGATTAGAGAGCTTGCGACTTACCAGCAGAATGCACAGTTAAAGCAAAAGAACGCGGCACTCGCAACCAGCTATCAGAAGAAGGTAGACGAGTTAACAACATATCAGAACAAGGATCAGGAATTCTCCTAGGTACTACAGAAGATTGCACTCAAACTCCCTAACTGCAACATTGAGTTCGCACTGCCTACCCCGGAGAAGCTACAAAGAGTTACAGAAAGAGCAAAGTTTCTCGAAGAAACCGTAGCTAAGATGGATGAGAAAGTAGCCAGGATAAAGGCAGACCACGAGATGCAACTCGCCGAGCTCGAGGCACGTCTACGAGACACCTCCCTAGCAGACCAAAAAGCGCGAGTGGAATCCTTACGACTCACCTCTGCGCAGATACAATCATGCATTGATGAAGCCCGGGTATTACTAACGAATGCAATGAACACATGGGCTGAGTTAGATGAGCCACCACAAAAGTTCGCGATCCAACAGAAAATACAGCAAGTAGAGAACACTGCAGTGGCCATGAAAGAAGAAATCAAGAGCCTGGTAGCTCTTCAGAAGATGAGGAAAACGAAGGAGATGAACCAATTATAGCAAGAGGTGCAGCAGTTAAGAACAAAGGAGCTGCACATCACTGACCTACTTCAACCCTTTCAGGAGCAAATCACAGAATTAGTTGACGTGGTTGAGCAGAAGGTGAAGGAATTCACGACCACCAGAGAGAAAATTGAAGGAACAAAGGACTCCAAGATTGATCAAGCACTGCTTGATTCGGCGAAACAGTGTGCTAAGGAGATGAAGAATGAAGTCGCAGGACTTCAAGGCAGGTTGCAGAAGACTTCGCAGGAGGCGAAGGATAAGTTGCAGCAGGAGAATCCTGTTGCAGGTGGCTCGAGGACGAGCCATAAGTAAGTGTTAGGGGACTGTTGGAGCAGGGTCCCGCAGCTACAGAAGAAGCTGCTAGTTTTGGCGGAGAGATAAAATTTTGGCGGAAAAGAAGACAGGGCAGAGCTACGACACCGTAGCACGTTTCCAGCTGGAGAGCAGAGCCGGAAACCATGACTTTTGGGATAGAAAAGTCAAGGAGGCAACGGTACCCGAGCGGCCGAGAGAGGAAAGCTCAACCACTGCATTGAAGGCAGCGGCGGAAGACGGGAGGGCTCAGCGACCCTCATAAAGAAGAAGGAGCAATGAGGCTCAAGCATTGAAGGTAAAGGAAAGAAAGAGAAGCAGTGCATAGTACCCATGGTCAGTGCCGGGAAGCATGGAAGACTGCAGAGAGCTGTGGTGTGACGGGAAGCGGCTACCTCAAGGACAGAGAGGACTGACTGTCACTATTTAGGGTTTGGGTTTACTGTTGGGACAGGCCCACAGTGTTGTAATGGCAAGACCTTCGGGCCGCCTATAAAAGCTTGCATTTTGTATTGTAAAGGGTTAGCTAATCAATCAGTTAGCCGGTTGGTTGGCTCTTAGGATTGAGTCGTTAGTTGGTCAGTTGATTATTTTGTAGACTCAGGAGTCAGTCAGACAGACTGTGTTGTAACGATCCAGACACCTAGCTTGTCTGTGAGTCATTTGAGTCTGTATGTAACCATCCACAGAGAGAGCAGAGAGGGAAGGATATATTGAAAGAAAGGGCAATATAGAGATAGAGATAGACCAGAGATCTAGAAGAGATCTCGCGCTGTACATGCGGTGCAACAGACTGTGCCAACTTCCCTCAAGATATATAATAGAAGCACAGTTTGGTGGACGTAGCTCCCAGCCTGGGGGTGAACCACGTTAAATCTGCGTGTTATGTGTTGCATGAATGTGTTTGTATTTGCTTATCGTTACTGGTTATTATGCATGTAATGTTAGTTGCAGCAAGTGAATATATGTATTGTTCAGTTCACGGTAATGCAGGAAGATAGAGATAAGTCAAAGTATTTTAGTAAGCTGCTTAAAAGACTCCTTTACGTCTGTTTCTAATGACCATTTAATCACAATATAACTTCTGAGAAGTAGAGTTTCGCACATCGGCACAGTCAACGCTAAGAGCGCAAGGTCGTAGTGGTAAGATATCGCAGAGAGGCGATATCGCACCGGCAGAGGAGCTGCGGTGCGCGATACTGCGAGCTAGGGTTTAGCGTTGAAGAAAGGTTGGGTGTTCCGCGGTGCGCAGAGATGCGATAGGGTTGGAAATATTGTGAGTAAGTGGAAGTTGTGCGACGCGAGAGGAAATCGTGCGACTTGCGCGGGGTTAAGCATCGCACGGGTAAAAGCGCTGCGAGTAGAAGGGGATGTGCGATGCGCAGAGCTAGTTGATCTAGTGGCGCGCAAGAGTAAGAAAGAAGAAGTAGGATGCTCAGAACCTGGTCCAAGACACTTGAGTCTTGGCCAACCCATTAGATTCACTTCGGGTGAGACTTCATATCGCTTCGCGGTCTGTTGCCGAAAGGGCCAGTGAGTTTGGGGTGTTGTTGATTAATTATAGTAAACCCGGGTCTGCCCATGCAATCAACATTCATTTCACCTAGCAACTCCACAATGTGACTTCACTGAAAATCAAACCCATCCCATAAACCAAAATGAATTGAGGCATATTTCTTTAATCCATGAAAGAATTAAATAATACTATAACTGAGCTTAAAAGGAAACGTGAGGAAAGGAATAAATGGAGATCAAATTCTTGGTATGAGGATGATTTTGAGCATGATTATGGGTATGAGCCTAATTGTCACGATCCCTATCATTCTCACTACTTTCCTCATTCCTGCAATGAAATATCCCCAATAAATTATATTGAGTCGATTAGTAAACATCAAACCCAACCAAGGCCTTGCAATCATAGCAACCAGTTGAATGATTCTCGTAATCCAGTCAAAAATTCAAATCAAATCCCAAGTAGAGAATCCAGAGTAGTTAGAATAAAGGCTAAGAAATCTCCTTTTGACTTCTCTAAAATAGATGGGGTGCCTCATTCTATGCCAAAGGATTACATTAAAAAATTGTCTCGTTTCTATGGAAGAAATACCACATCTATTGAAGATCGTTTGCAAATACTTTGGGATCATATGGAAGTTAGAGTGTGGATGATGAAGATATTTACATGCAGGCCCTAGGAGAATCCTTATATGGGGATGCATGGTTATGGTTTGATCATTTAGCACCAAGATCCATCATTGGTTATGATATGTTTACTAATTTACTAAAAGAGGAATGGGGTGAACACATCGTTGAATCTCTAGAGCTTCAGTCAAGCAATGATTGTGATATTGAGGATCATTTTGATGAAGATGGTCAGGATAATGACAATGAAATAACCAATCATTGTCCCTATCAATTCAATTTCTCCTAACCTGAACCAATGGTGAGTGTGCCTTTGATTAAGTGTGTGAGTGATCTGTTAATCAATAGAAATGTCACAAAGTATCTTAGGAATAACCACGATATATCTCAAAATGAAATTGAACATGACATTAATCGAATCATACAAAATACTTTGTCATCATCACCTAAAGAAGGAACAGAGCTAGATCTTACTCATGGAGGGGAGCTCATTGATCATCATAAATAAAAATATGAAGTTGAGCATCCTATCTTTAAGTCTATCTTAGATCTTTCTGAGGAGCAATTCCACGATCATTGTTTGGTTGATGAAATTTCAAATCAATGTGCAATTGATCACAATTCCAATTCTAATCCCATCCATATTATTCAAAAGAAGAAGATCAAAATGATAAGCAAACTTCATCTGAGGAGTCAATTATAAAAATGTGTGAGGATTATAAGAACCTAAAAATGATCTAATCAATTTACCTTATTGCCAAATGAATGAGTATAATGACAAATCTAACGAAAAACATTTACTTATGAGTGAGTCTGACCAAGAGTGTTATTTGTTACAACCCTCAAGTTGTCCACTTCTTTACAAAGAATCCTCAAGGAATGGTTCACTTAATTTTGATAATATATCTCATTCAGTCCTCAATCTCCATAAGGCGGACCTTTCTTATTCTCGCAATGTCGACTTTCTCCCTGTTCCGAAATTTGAGTGTTATCGATTTAAAAACATTTCCCTATCAGATTCCAAGATCAATTATTATAAATTACAAGAAGAAGAATACATGTTTTCAATCCACCCTCCCGTACCATCTTTTGAAGTCTTCTTGTGTGGTTTCTTGTTCCAATCAAGTTTTAACTTGCGAAATTTTAGGTAAAGAGTCTCAAGGGTGGCAAGTGGTCAGTAGTGAAATGTTTCATCTCCTTTTCCAGTCATCCTTGGTGCGTGATGTTTTCAAAATTGCTAACTCCTTTGATTTGATGATTGAAAAGCTCTATAAAGACCAATTCCATATTTTCTCAATCTTTAAACAACAAATGGGGTTAATCTCGATTCCCGGTTTATTAATCTCTAATTCGCCCTCATTTTGTTTCACCATTGATCGTAATGTGAATATGATTGAGTGTGAAAACCAAAAAGAGGAGGGAAATAGTGATAGCCTAGGAGGGATGAATCATGTGGCATATTATTTTCTTCCATCAAATTTAAACTTTCATAATTTTTATGATCCTATCGGTCTATGGATGGAAGAGGTTTGCAATAGTCAATATCATCCCTGGCATGATTTCATTTCTCCTTATCCATATTTTTCTTTGATTTTCAAACAATAGGATAGAATGGTTTCAGTTTTCATTCATGTTACTTCCAAACCATCTCTGACTTGTTGGATCATTAACTACAAAGCAAGACTAATTGATCCTTTTAGCAAGTGGCTACATTGGATTTATGATTTTACTTGGCACTTGCCTGACTGATTAGAGTATGGTAGGTAGGATTTGAATAAGCTCTTTTGAGCAATAGGTTTGAGTCTTCAGTATTGCATGGTAATGAGTCTTGGTGTTTTTAGTTTAAGTCTTCTACCCTTGTATGTCTTTTGAGTGAGTCTTCATTGGTAAAATATTGCAACTAGTCAACAATTTTTAGATTAGATCTTTACTTTCAGCATTTACTTTCCGCATTTATATTTCAATATTTACATTTCAGTATTTTATTTTTCAGCATTTATTTTATCTATTATGCCACATGTACAGCTGGGTAGTGTTGTTTCCATGATGTGTAGGAACATATTTTGTTGAAAATGGAGCAGTTAACCGAGTGCATGTTTAGATGATGGATGAACGTTATTGTGTACGAGAGATTTATGAGGTTCTCATGCACTCTCTCCCTTAGAGAACTTTTCCCATTTGGAGCCAGATGTTATCACATACATAGTAGTTGGGATACCATTGTTACTAAGCAGTCCTGAGCGGTTCCATGAGCCATCCCTTTACTATGAGATCAGTAGATGATGAGCTACCAATTGATGATCTCTCTCCCTTAGTAAATCCATAGCATTCAGATTAATTAATTATATGCCATGACTAAGCCTCGGGACCCCAGATTCGATGACCCCAGTTAGCCATATTCATGACCCATAGCAGAGTGTATGACAGTTCCCATGATGTACAACAGCAACAGTGTTTCAGTGCTTTTCAGATTGTTTAGATCGGATACAGGGATATGACCCAGGCGATCTATGGATTTGTACATATGGATATTGATTTTTGATATGTTGTCTATTTTAGTAGTGAGACTCAGATGATAGCAGTTGTATGTTGGAAATGCTTTATTGATCTTACTAGAATCTAAAGTTAAGTGATCTAGTTGCTATTTCTGAGAGATTCCCTTGTATACTCATTGGTCATTCCCTACTTGGAGTATGGATTTGGCCATTTCCCTTAAAGGACAACTTGCTATCCTTGGCACCATTTTCATTGTATCCATCTATTTGTTGCCTTTCCTTTATTATTATTTAACCCTGACTTGTAAATTTACTAGTGACATCTAGGATTTCCCCCACCTTCACCTCTATGTCGGAATAGATCTCCATGTTTAAATTGTGTCTTGGAGTTGGTTTGTGTGCTTCTTGTCACAGAGATGGTCTTCCTCTAGGTCTTGAACACAATTAGTCTTACTAAAAGTGTCTTTAGACACTAAGGCATCAGAACGCAAATGCTTATTCTAAATGGATGCCTAGCCAGCAAAACAAAAGTGTCTTCAGACACGATAGCAAATAAAAACCACTTATACTATGAAACGAGAACTTTATACTAAGAATGAAAACTCTAGCCATAAAAATGATGATTTTTGCATAAAAAACACCAAAAACACCCCCCAAATAGAAAAGTGTTGATACCAGTATCAAGATTTTTTTTTTCGGGGTAAAAAATAGTGCCATGGCCTACACATGCCATACTGTTGTTTACAAAAACTTTGAAATCAACCCCTAAATAAGAAAAAGAATTTTTTCTACGAGAGATAAATTACAACTTTTTTGAAACTTGCATATTAAATAAAAACAAATATTTCATAAATAATTTCACTACTCTGACAATTTAAAATCGAACAAAATATGTTGTGATTCATAATGAAATCATATATTAGACCCTACAAGAACAAATTATTCATATAAATGATTAAAAACTCCTTTAGAGTTTCAATTACAGACATCATACTAATAAAAAACATCTAAAATGTTTCATGTGAAATTATTCAAACTCATCCATGGATTTCGACACCCCATCATAATCTATATTTTATGCAAATGAACGACTGGATATTTTCTAAATGCTAAATGCACAACTCAACTAAAGTTTTGTGGGAATAATCGATCAATTACTTTTGACTAAAAGTTTTATTAATTTATTTAGGTCTAAATTAGATTTTACAATTTATTATCTTAAACTTGTGTAACTAACTTTTAACATATTTTGTGTGTGAATAAAAAAATATAATTGTCTATTTTTCAAACTTTATAATGAATAATGCAAATGACCTACATCTATTGTGTCAAAAGCTAAGCATAACTTTAATTTTACCTATAAAAATGCCATGAATATATATCACTAGAATCAACACACCCCATTGTGTCTTTGGACATAAATAATGTTGTAAGAAAACCTTCAGAATCCATGTTCTATGTTATGTAAATTCTTTAAGAGTTTGCTTCAGTTTCTCCAATTTTCATCCAAATGTTTCTTCGTTGGAACTTGAAATCTGCATAGATGATATATCTAAATAGTAATGTAAAATCAATTTATGGCTTCATTAATCTTTTTAATTAATTATACAAGTGTGTAAAGTTGTTTTTTTAGTAGGATGCTACGAGAATCATTTGTAATTTGTCTATTAATTTTTCTAATATGTATACTAGCACAACCACAAGTAAAGTGGTAGGTGAATGCCGATAGACACAACCAACCAACCACTTAGTTTTATAAAGATAGTTGGTTATTAAATAAAGAATAAAATATAAATTATATATCTATTATTTATACCAAATTGTTAGAATTAATATAAGCACAAAACAAATGCTTTTTAATAAATAAAAAGAAACTTCATTCGAACTTCATTAGAGGGTGTATTATAACTATGCATCATGTTTTGCCTATAGCACTTTAGCCAATTGCAATATTTTTTAAAGGTGACATCCTGCAGTTATTGTCATCAGAATTGATGCACTTTTATGCTATATTTGGAGGCACTTGTAACCAAGCTAGAAAATTACCCATAATTACCCATTTTCATCTAGTGTTTTAGATTGAATTTGGTAATTTGATTTAATAAAAAAGTTCCAATCAATTTGGTGATTTGATTTCATGGTTTTTATGT
>LPNX010465142.1:57938-216563 GCA_001517045.1 Pseudotsuga menziesii | reverse complement strand
TATTGAAAGTTTGATTTGGGATAGCAGATGATATCCGGACGGTAATGGGTCGCATAGTGGTTGTGGCGTGGTTTTTGGTTATTGGAATTCTGTATTCGTGCTATACAACAAATTTATCAGCTATTCTTACTGCCTCACGTTTAGAGCCAACCCTTAACGACATCACCGAGGTTGTGTCGAGCAAAATAAGCATTGGGTTTCAACAGGGATCCGCAGTGGCAAGTATACTGGTAAATTACTATGGAGTCTCTACGCACTGACTCGTGCCTCTAAACGATGAAGATGATTATTATAGTGTTTTGACTCGAGGTATTGTGGGTGCTATCGTAGACGAACGTCTATACATGCAATCTCTTGTGGCAAAACATTGCAATCGCCTCGCCTTCGCTGGCCAACCGTTCACCACTCTAAATTGGGGATTTGTAAGTTACTATTATTAAAGATTTGTAAGTTATTATTATTAGGATAATATTTGTAAGTTATTATTATTAGGAGCTATAATTTGATCTCAATGTCCTAAATATTCAAAATAATAACTATTCATGACGATTTTAATTTTATTTATGGATACTTATGAGCTATTTGGGGCAGGCGTTTGATCACATGGATAATGAACTGGTAAGGGACATCTCTGTGAGAATACTAGAGTTATCACAAAACGGCGATCTGCACAGATTGCAATGACAATGGTTACCTGACTATGACAGCGATTGCAGCAAATATAGTGATCAGTCGGGAAGTAGCCAACTTCATGTTGAACACTTCTGGGGTCTTTTCGCCATATGAGGGCTGGTATCAGCGATAGTTCTATTGTTTTACATGGTTCAATGGAAATGGAATAGTTGTAGAGTGGCCTCACCTGAAACTCCTCGTCCTCGTGAAGGGTCATTTGGCACAAATGCTCCTGCAGAAGGTTCATCCGACCAGGGCGCAGGAGGCTATATTCCAGACAAAGTTGTTTCTTCACCCAACCTTTGTTAATGGAGTGTGCCCGGGATACTAAGATATCATCTTGATACAAGACTTCACTTTTCTGTCTGTGGAATTTCACTCTGTCAAGAGCGCCTATCCAGCTGGATTTTGTCATTTGTGTTGCTTTATAATCAGCTCCTGATTTGACCTCGAATTACATGATGGGAAGAGCTCCGCTCCCTTCGCAACCAAAGAGTCGCCTCTTACTGGAGGCGCGATTCTCAGAATCGGGCCACTGGTAAGAGGCGGCTCTTTGGCTGGCAAGGGAGCGAAGCTCTGATCCCTCCTCTTATGAGCATGCTACCTATTTGAATTTGTTGCTTCACCCAACCTTTGTTAAGGGAGAGGATTGTGCCCGAGATACTAAGATATCTGTTACCTCGAATTACGAATTACATGATGGGAGGAGCTCCGCTCTCTTGGCAGCCATAGAGTCGCCTCTTACTGGTGGCGCGATTCTGAGAATCGCGCCACCAATAAGAGGCAGCTCTTTGGCTGGCAAGGGAGCGGAGCTTCGATCTCTTCTCTTACGAGCATGCTACCTGTTAGAATGTGTTGCTTCACCAACCTTTGTCAATGGATCAGACTGTGCCTAGGATACTAAGATATATGTTACCTCAAATTACATGATGGGTGTTTTTATAGGGATTTAGGTTATCGAAGAGGAGAGATTTATTTGATGCAGTGAACTAGAAAAATAATTTAGTTGATGAAACTTGTGGCATTAGTTAAAGAACGACTCAGCCTCCCTTCGATCCATAATCACCGAACTAGTCCCTTTAAGCGCCTGCCTTAGAGAGGATATATGCCTTAGATCAACCTTGTGACCAAACGACAATGAACTTGGCACATACATCTCCAGTCGGGGTACCTGAATGCGTACAGTATATTATCTGAATAAGCTTTGATTCCATGAATTTCAATTCACGATTTTTTAAGTTGATATGGTGAAATTTGTGCTTAAATAATTTCAAACTTTCAATCTCACGTTGATGGCGATTTGTTTTTTTAATATTCCTGAATACAAGTCGAATCCATAATTCCAAGTTCAGCTAATACTGCATTACTGTCGGACGAGAACATTACAGATCTTCTCTGAACTAAACATCTTTTTTATTTATTTTTATCTTTCAAGTGTAAAAAAAAACTTCCCTTGCGATATTTAGAAAGTTAAAGTTTTGTGTAATTAATTAAAGAGTATTATATTAACAAATAAAACATAAAACATTACATACTGTAAATTAAAAAAAATGGATTTACATTTATTTCTTATTAAATTTAAAAGGGAAAAGTTGGTATGGACTTTTTTTGTTTTTATGAAACAATGCGCCTGGTTTGGGACGCTGAAAATTAAATACAATTGTTATAGAATATCATTTAGAATGCGCGTGCTTTAAAAGAAAATAAAAGAGACAAAACATCTTACAAGATAGGAATCCATTGATTGGACTTGGCTCACTTTATTGCAGTTATAGAGGCAAACAAATAATGCCCCCATCTCACACGAGAGGTTGATTGAATATAATTTTGTACAATAATTAGTATTTTGCAGAAGCGAGTTGACCCAATTTTATATTATATACTAAATATATTTATTATTATTTTAATGTTATGCTTAAGCTCCATCATGAACCTGAAACTCCATCTTGAATAGTTCATGAAACTCCACCTTGAATACGAATGTATACATCTCCATTATAATAGGATGTAGGTTATTTTTTAATATAATAGTATACACCTCATGTAAAAAGGTTTCGTATTTATTTTAAGATTAAAAATGTTTAGTTCAATTTACAGATGTGTTATTTTTTCTCTTCTTTATTTATTAATATGAAAAGAAATTTAAAAAAATGTATAGATAAAGTAAGTAATGTTGTAAAAAAACATTTGTTTATTCATATAGAAAAATAAACTATATATACATATATATAGAGTTGAAGGAATGCTGTAAAAAACATTTATTGATATAATTTTGAATATTTTATGTAATCACATCAATCAAAATTTTCAAAATACTATAATTTTTGTAATTTTTTTTTTTTTTGTATTTTTAGAAATTCTATCATTTTTTAATTATAATAAATTTCAAGTTTTGTTGTTTTTTTATTATTCATTATTTTTTTTAAAGTAAGTTTTTTTATGCTATTTGTCTTAACTATTTTTTGTTTTTTGTTATTAGGTACAACAATAGCATGCTAATTAGAGAAAGGAAGAAATTGCATATCCATTGATAATGATTCATTACAATGCAATTACATCAAGCAAACAAATAATGCTATTCAAGTTCTTCGAGATGAATTGCAAGAAGTTGGTTTGAAGAAACCATAGTTTAGTGAAACACTTGTGGCGAAGATGTCCAAAGAGCCTCAACCTCCATTAGGAGGAATGTTTGGAAATGAGCAATTTGGGCATCTTGCACACATAGAAGACCCAATGGAAGAGGACATTGATGTCCCTGAGGAAAGGCAAGCTCTAGAAAATTCCATTTTGTATGAAGAATTTGGCGTGCATGATATTGTTGATTAGTTTAATGTCTTGAATAAAATGTTAAATTTGACAACTTTTTGATAAGATATATTTGTACTATTTTGACTTTGAGACTTTATTTTATAAATAAAATTTATATACATATTGTTTTTAATATGTTATTTACAAATACATGGTATAGCTTTTCTTGAATTTATGTGAAACGTAACATTTTGGAATACAGTATGAAATAGTATCATTTTTATACAAATATTCTATGAAAATCCATTGAAAATTGTTTTAAATGTCTTTATTTTCTGGAATTTCTTAGAATTTTGTCAATAAAAAAGTCTTATTTTGTCTATAAAAAATCTTATTTTAAAGAAAAATTTGCAAAATGTATATGTTTTTCAATATAACTTGATCCTAAATGTATGTTATTTTGTTAAATGTCTAAAAAACACACTTGAAAATAGAAAGTAATAATATTTTAAGACAGATGATTCAAAGGCTCAAAAAAATGCCTTAAAATGAAAATGTGTGATACTAGTATCAACCCTTTTTTAAATGGAACTAAAAATAGCTACTAAAATTAGGAGAGAGAAAAATGAGAACCGTGTCAAGTTCTCGTTTCATAGTAGAAGTGGTTTAAAGTATAAAGTTAGTCAATTGCCAAGAGACAAGCACTCATCATTTGTATGATGTGAGGTCGTTTACCCCCAAAGGGAAACAAGGTGGTCACTCCATCGCACCTCTGAATGGTGGTGGGGAATGGAGGTCATACCAAGTCATTATCCAAGACCCGCAAGGCTATTCAGGGCACCTTTTGTTGCAGGGTGGCAAGTTAAATGAAATAAATGATTAAAAAAGTTGATGGCCAAAGGATTAGCACTCATTCATTGTATAATCTACGGCTCATTTTCCCTCACAGGGAAACAGGGTGAGATTGACCTGTCAGGGTTGTGTCTTTGTCATTTTTTAGAATCCCAGAAGGCTTTCCAATGAACCTTCCTTTGAAGGTTAACTAGTATCTTTTGTTGTGCAAATAAACTTGTTAAAAAGTTTGCTTGTCTAGAGTCTAGTTGAACCTTCTCATTATTCCACCCATTTGTGAGACACCGCCATTCCCTATTGTTCACATATTCCAGCTTATGTGTTGTGTGGATCCCCTTTTCGTTTAGCCTAGATGCTTACAGTTTCAAGTGTCAAGTCATCTTGTTTGACCTTACCTCATTTCATTTACCTTCACTCTTGATTAGAAAAGTAGCCAAATCGATAAATGAGTATACGTTGGCGGTTCTTGTTTAGAGCAGTTGATTACTTTGATTTAGATGTATTATTCATATATATTATGTGCTTATAATCGCCATCAAAAGATACTTGTACTTGATTCTTACTATTAAAATAGATAATTTAGAATGCATATCCATTTTGTACTTTGCAATATCAAAGTTTAGCATTTGAGTCATCATTTGATCATTTTTTACCTAGTCAATTCATTTTGATGAAGCCAATAATAGGGTTCGAGGTGAATTTTGATCGATGATTGTGGATGATGATTATTTATGGTTTATCAGTGTCCATTAGACATATTTATGCTTTAGATGATGGTTTATTATGATGGCTTGTGTTATTTTCATGATTACTAACATTACAGGCTTTATTATTATTATGGTTCTCACATGGATGGGGCCTCTGATGTACATTTTTTATGGGAATATGGTGTATGGATACTCATTCCTAGTATATTTGGACATTTTGAGTTCATTGATGCAACCAATTTTCAGTTTCAGGCACTTATAGATGACATATGGGTCATTTTAGCATTTTACAGCAATTTGGCTCCAGGAAATCAAAATAAAATGTTTTTCAATTGATGGTGAGTTCTCCTAGGGCGCCAGAGGGAAACATAGGGTGTAACCTGTCGTTTGTACCTTATTGCTATGGTTATGTGCCCAATTTTGTAGTCAGATGGCGTCCAGTTTCATTCACCAGTGAGATATAAGAAGTTTTATGTTCATGAGGCAATATTTTAATGATGAAAAGGGCTAATAAAGAAATCGATTTGGGCAATTAAGGCAAAGAAATGACATGGAAATGGTCTGAGGAACAATGTTGGAGTCACCTTCATCTTCTGGCATCAGCTTCACTCTTCATGGGGTCCACACCTCCTAGCATTCTCCACTTTAAGGGTGTTTTGATGTATTTTGAGGGGGACATCCTAATGATTTTGATCACTCCATGTTTTGATTGATTAGTATACCTTGTTATTATTACATGGGGCCATGCTAGTGAGGGATTTGTATAACCTCCTAGCTCGACCATGTGTTATGTCATGTCTTACATACTTTTTGATGTGGTGCGCCCCTCCTTGGGCATCTTTAGTGAGCGTGCCTCCCTCCATTGGCAAGTGGATCCATGTATTATCTATTCAACTAATCTTGGTCGTTGATTAGAGTGATTGTATCTTTTGATCTTGGCCCTTGATCTTTTTGGATCTAGTTTTTGTGTATCGAAGAGATCTATATATTGAGATGCTCTCTCATTATAAAAGAATTTTTTTGCAAAATATCTTGGAATCTTTGTCAAATGTCTTGTATGGGGATTGGAAAGTATTTATCTTTCTAGCATTCTTACAGATCTATTCTTTGCTAACACTTTTGCAGGTGGTCATACTATTGGTGAAGAGGGTGATTTGATGGGGGCGTTATTGTGACTGAACTCCATACTTCTTCCACAAATCATTTTGGGTTCAGGTAGTATCTTTATTGTATCTTGTGATCATCTTTATGATCTTGATGCTCGTTGATTCTTTCTTCATCGATTTTCACTCTCTTTTTTGCAAATTGATTCTCACTTAGGTAGATCTCTTTTGCAAGAGTAGGGTGCACTCAGTCTCTTGGAGGTCAAATCGATTCCACTTGGCATTGCATAGAAAACGGTTGTAATTGATCGAAAAGGGAATATCATCACCATACAAGGTTAGTAGCAAGTATTTTTAGGTACGTTTGCATCTATTTTATTTTTATGGGGCTTAATCCAATTGTCACCATAAAACCCTCTTCTTTCAAACCCTAGCTTTGTAGATATGATAGATCGGGTACTTATTTGATGACAGATATCAAAACCCACTTAGGAATAATTATTTAAACCCTAGATCTAAAGTTTCACTTAAATCTGACCCCATTCACCCTTGGATGTAGCACTAGTCTCCTCTACATGGAGCGCCCTCTTTGGGTTTTTGATCAACTTTTCAGATCTATTAGTTGGGTGTGCTTGAACCCACCTTACTTGAATAGATCTACTCTTCAATCACCCAAATCTAGTCATTTCTTGTCTCGGTCTACTCTTTTGGGTCCATTTCATCCATAATTGCATAAACCCTAGGTGGATCCAATTAGGGTTTTTCTCATTTAGACTAGATCTATCTAGATCTACATTATTAAACTCCTTGTGGTATCTTTCATTGTAAGTTGGATAATTTTCCTTATCATTAAACCTCCCCAACTTTTCCCTAACCTTGCCTACCACATCCACCTTCCTAGATCTAGATTTACTTACTCATCGTTCACCTTACATATCACTTGTTTATCCTTTAGAGTGTCTTGAGTAGGTTCGTTATCCCTCATAGGCTAGTAGGGTCTCCCCCTTTATCATTCTCTGGATTGATGTAAAGTGACAAGATCTCATCTGGTATGACAACTAACTTTCATCTTGTGGTGGACGAGGCCCTTGCGGTGTCACCAGTTAGATACCTCACCTCTACCATCCCGGATAGGATACCTTTAGTGGGTAGATACACATTGTGTGATAACTACTACTTCACAATAGTTTTTAATTATAAATAGGGAACCTGCTAACCAAAGAGTAATGCATAAATGTTATAGATGAAGAAATCAACCTGCAATGGGGCATAAGACTTTGAGTCCATTGTTTTAAAGCTTCTTAGCTTTGCAGCAATGTATAAAGGCAGATTTTAACTACTTCAGAAAATAGCTTTGCAGCAATGTATAAAAACACCCATTGGAAGCTCGTGACTTGTAGAAGGAGCTTGCATCCAAATGAAACATTCATCTATGGCCAAGAGATGATAAATAAGTTTGACCATCGTAAATGAAAAGCCATGAGGCGTAATGACCAAAGGCAACAAGAAGCAATAAGATGAGACAAATCATTGGGGTTGAGGGTTAGGCAACAAATTTGCTAATTTTGATGGTTTTCTACCCCCTTAGGTGAGTGATTTGTCCTCTATGACATGAAACGATGGGTTCCACAGGTCATTGGCCCCCCAAGTGAGAAATGTATCATCTAGTGGTTGAATTGATGGGTTAAATAATTCGGCTCAGTTTAGAGGTAAGCAATTATTCGTCTAGTATGAAATAGATAGAAATAAACCAAATTTATTTGCCATCCTCGATAAAACTACTGAGTAAAACATGCAAGCACCAAACTGTTAAGGTAAGGGCTCTTCAAGGTGAAACATTAGGTTAAATAGTTGTTTTTCCATGCTAAGTGATCCATTCACTTGCTAACAATGTCTCTTCCATACATATTGGTCAAAGAACACTCCATACCTACCAAAATAAACCAAATTGTTTAAGCTAAGAAATTGTTAGATTCAACTACAAGTTATTGGGATAGTTCAGCTTTGATCAGAGCTCCATTGGCCTCATTGCTACCCAAGGAAAGCATGTTGTTGTCTGCAAGGTGTTGAACATCATCAACAAACTCGAGATAAAACTTATCGCCCATAAAAACTAACAAGAAACTCATTAGCAAAAGTATTTCCCTACAATTAAAATTAACCCCTTGAATTTTTAGTTTCGAAATTGCATAACTCCCACATACAACCTCAGAACCCCATCTCATTTGAAGAGAGTGATAAAGACACTAAGAGATTTCCAACACCTAATCAACGGGCATTTCACCACTCCCTTCATACCTTTTGTTAAAAATGAAGTGGAAAATAGCTTATTAACAAGAATTCTTTTAAAGCGTGTTTTCATGCTCTTGGAGTTCATAATTGTTTTCCATCAATTCTATTGTCATCAATGACCCCAAAAATATCAATTTGGCCCTTTCTATAGTTCTTATATTTCATTTGACCATGCCATGAATTTATGTGGAATGACCAGGCCATGAAATTATGTGCAAACAAGACCTGCAAGCAAATATTTGGTGCTTGCGCAAAATGTTGCTTCAATAGTTTTGATAATTCCACGACAAAATGTCATCATTGTTATATATTCTTCGGACTACATTAGCAACTATAAACACGCAAAATGTTGCTTCAATAGTTTCAGTAATTATGCACCAAAATGTCATCATTGTTATATATTCTTCAACCTACATTAGCAACTATACTCATGTTTCTCATAGAAGGATTGTGTGAGCTATGCTCACTACATAGGAACTAGTTAAGGCATAAGTGATGCCATCAAAAATGGACCAAAATGCTTCATATCTCGGAAGAGCAATCGTCTGTAATAAGCAGGGGCTATAAGCAGTCATGATCAAAAGATGTAATGATGTCTCCATCATCATTATCGAGGTATCCTCACACTTATCTCCTTTGTTTACAATCCATGTTATGCTTGTAAAATATAGCACTCGGGCTATCCAATGGATGATCTCGATAGTTTGGTTGTAGAATTTCAATGCGGAAACAACCAATCAACCATGTGGTCTAACAATCATTCCTACACCGCCACTTGGATCGTTACACAAATTTGCCACTAAATTCAATAATAGATGAACCATATAATGCCATCCTCAAGGTGTTACTTGTAGTCATCACAGTATCTTCTTGCATGCTGAATTACATGAGTACTTGTGCATTTTTGTGGATAACAAAACACCATCTATTCTTGTGCCCTTTCACCAAACTGATTTCCCCATTAATAGCTTCCCTAATTTATGTCTCACATCTTGTTATTGCATTGGCAAACCACTAGTTTCAAGATGATAAACTTAAACTATGCATGGGCTTTATATGCATTATTCAAGAGTGATTAAAACAATCAGCATGTACCACAGTTGTTTATGTAACCAAGGTTTCATTGAAGAACTAGAATGTTGCATCATCACATTACTCTATTTGTCATGTCCTCAATCTCTTGAACGATAATGCCCAATTATATTGTGCACTTGATATCACTTCGGGCTCCAACCACATCCTGTAAGTTCAATTGTACAATGCCATCAATTAACACATGAGAGAGAGCAAGAGGAAAACAAGAGCAATCATTAAGTCCTTTACCAAGCAAGCAAAACCTGAGATTGATCAATCACACAATTCGCAATCACAAGCAATGCAAGGAATTAAAGCAAATTGAAGCAAGTGGATAAGCCAAGGAGCCAGCAATCAAAATCATCACTCAACACCAATCTATCAGATAAAGAAACCATATTGATTTAAGAGCAATACAGATGACAACATTGAACAGCATGCCACAGCTCAGAAACCACATTTCCCAATAATGCATCTCTCCTGATTGCACTTCAGGAAATCAGAATGGTCAAATCCACATTGTCACATCGACAACAATATGTGCCATTACTGTCATAGATCAGCTAAATCTGAATGTGCTTGCAGGCCTTCTATAAAACATTTTAATCTACAGGAAACTATAAAACATCTATGGGCTTGCAAATTATGTTAGTAAAGGAGAATGGTAAGTAGTTTATTGAAGATGCCTGAACTGCTTAGTTAGAAAAGTCATGACCAGGCAAAGATATAAAATTATAAAGTGATTTATGTACCATTAAAAAGGCCACCACATGCCAGCAATTCAAAAACATCTACATGGTTAAAAATAAATAAAAGGCCACAAATGTTGGACTCTCCTTAAGGTCTTGATGGAGTTGGTGATGTCGGCGGTTTCAAATCTGGATACTGCACAAAAGATCGGTCCTACAGTAAGATGATAAGAATGGATTGATCCATGAAAAACTAACTTTCTGCATCAAGAATACAAACAACTTTTAGATGCACCAATAATGAAAAATAATAGCATAATAAGACTATCCAATACCTGAGGGTATGGTGACAATGACCTGGACAAGCAAGGAATCTCAGTCGTAGGTTCAACTAATGCATATTTATAGGCTAAATCGATTCCATCTCCTCCACCCAAAGATGACGAGACTGATGCAGATTTAGTTGTTGGGGAAGAGTCCTCAACCTTTTGATTAGAAATAGCTGCAGAATTATTAGCAACTACATCCACCGTTTTGAAAGTTGGTTTTGATGGTGTTGGCGATGTTGGTGGTTTCAAATCTGCATACTGCTTGCAAAATCAATCAGACAGCTACAGGGTAAGCACAGCTTGAAAAATATTCTTTCTAAATCAAATAAACAGAGTACTTTTGAATGCACAAAAAAAAGATAAGAAGAACAAAATCAAAATCTGCATGGTACCTGAGGATATGGTGACAATGACCTGGGCAAGTTAGGGGCCTCGGAAGCAAGTTCGAATGGTGGGGAGTTAGAAGAGAATGAGACTGATACAGATTTACTTGTTTGGGTAGAGACATCAACCTTTTGATCAGAAATAGTTGCATCATTATTACTATAAAAGCCTACAGTTTTTCCGGTTGGTTTTGATGGTGTTGGTGATGTTGGCGGTTTCAAATCTGGATACTGCACACAAAATCAGTTAGAAAATAAGCATGGGTTGAAATACAATTTTTTTAACATGTCAAAGATAAGAACTACTTTCAGATGCATCAAAAAAGGAAAATAGGAGCATAATAAGACCACATAATACCTGAGGGTATGGTGACAATGGCCTAGGCAAGAGAGGAGCTTTAGCTACAACTTCTCCTGGGGAAGATTCAGTTGATGCACCAGAGACATCAGTCTTTAGATCAGAAATAGCTGGGCCATTATTGGTAGCCACATGTAATGGTTTGGAAGTTGGTTTGGATGGCGTTGGTGATGTTGGTGGTTTCAAATCTGGATACTGCACATAAATTCATTGGATAGTCAGAAGTTATGAATAGCTTGGAAAATATATCACCATATGAATTGTACATAAACCAAATAGAGGAAAAAGTAGAAAAACAAGACTTCAGTACCAAGGTGTAAGGTGACAATGGTCTGATTGATGAAAGTGGCTCATCAACTGTAGCAGTCTGAGGCAGTGTTTTTAAACTCGGCCGAGCCGGCTCAGACTCAGCCCGAGTCACCCGAGTCAAACCCTCACCGAGTCAAACCGGCCTTTAAACCAGCTCGGGTGGCCGGTTCGGTACCAAACCGGTCAACTCGGCCGAGTCAAAGGCCAACTCGCCGATTTTTTCCGGATTTCAATTTTTTTTTTTAAATTAAAAATTAATGCCTAACCTAACTCCTACCCCTAACCTAACTCCTAACCTAACCTAACACTACTTACCTACTGCATGCCGTCAACTTCTTATCACGTGGATGCTGATTGCTCACAGTTCGGGTTGAAGCTCTACTCACGAGTCACGACTCTGCTACTGCAGCACTGCTCACGGTGGAAATTGGAAACTGGCCGATCATCGATGGTTGACTAGAGCTCGGGTTGAAGGCTTCAAAGTTGAAGCTCACTCACAGACCACGGTGGAACTTGGAACTTGAAGCTCACAGTCACGGTGGCATTCCCTTTTGCAAATCATGATCATTTCCCTTTTGTATATTTTCAGCTGGGTTGTACGTAGTACTGAGAACTCCCTCCGAGTATCGCAAAGGCTGTCACCTCCTATGTATTTGGTACATATGATCTATGACCTCAGTTCATTGAGAATTTCAGTTGTTAATAGTTTTGTTTTTTGGTATTTTATGCACTTCTGTCTGTTGTTTTTTTCTCTGCATTTACTTATAAACTATCATAATCTGCATTGTATCCTTTCAAAAACCAGTGGTATCTTTTCTGGGCACTAGCTAATTTAGAAGTTTTCCATTGAATACTATGAGAATACCCACAGTGGTTATCCTTTTGCGATTCTAGGAATACTATGAGAAATTTCACATACCCTCGGCCCCTACAAGGCTATAGGGTCTGAAGTTTGAACTTCAACGGTAAATGCCTGAGGTTACTTTTTCACAGTGCGCAGAGTTTTAATCCACTACGTAGATCACAGCGTAAGAGTTATCAGTGTCATCAGACCATAGTAAATTTTATTACATTAACATATTTTTTTAATTTTGAAATTCTAGCCTCTCAATCTTGATGCTGAATTATTATGTTGAACTTTATTTGATATAAATTTTCACTCTTGAATTTTTGTCAAACTTCAAGGAATCGAACTGAAACCTGGTTACTTAGCCATCTGCATGATATATATTAATAAGTCCATGCTTTAGGTATTAGTTCTTAACTTCTTATAAGATTAGAGTAATTCCTAAATATGCAAATTGCAAAAGGTAATTATTGTGGTGTATATTTGTCATTGAGAAGACCCACATTGATTATTAATATTCTTGCAGAAGAGCAGAAGCAATCCCATACACAGTAGTAAGTACTCACTTGTTTGTCTTATTTTGATTTGTAAGAGCAAGTACAGAGCCATTACAAGTGCATACTATCGGGGGGCTATGGGTGCTTTATTGGTATATGATACTACGTACTACGATCTGGATTCTGGCCATCTCACAGAGGCACACAAATAGGGTCAATTGCTGTAGGTGGGAGTCTTAATTTTTTACAAATACTGTAAATTAGTAATGTAAATTACATGTAATTTACAGTATTGTAAATTACATGTTTTAATGTGTTTTTTTTGTAAATTAATGTATTTATTTTTTTGGACAGAGAACTGTCCATTAACATTTGCATCTCATAATGCCTCCTAAATCAAAAGATGCAGCATGGGCCCATGCTGAAGTGGTTGAAGGGAAAATATATTGCAAATATTGCAAAAACTTGATTAAGGGAGGAGGCATTCATAGGCTTAAACAACACTTGGCTGGCATTAGAGGTAATGTTGCCCCATGTGAAGTTGATTCAAAGGTGATTGGAGAGATAAGGTTGGAGTTGCTACAACAATTTGAACAGTATGAAGTGGAGAAGACTAACCAAAGAGAGAGAGAGAGGCAGAAATAGGGAAGAAGAGGCATCTTGTAGAAATGATTGGCAGATTTGCCCCTTATTCTAAATATGAAGGCTCCTCATCCATACCTTCTCCTTCTCCCAATTTCGAGGATACCTACCAATATGTTCCTCCTCCCTCAGAAACAAATGTCTCCAAAAAAGGGAGTATCCATAGTTTTTTCTCACCTCAAAACACCCCTTCCAATGCTGCTGCTTCTCGGCCAATTCAGCCCACCATAAATGCCCATTGGAAAAAGCAATACAGAATGACTGCTAATGAGTACATAGCTAGATGGTGGTATGATGCAAATATCCCCTTCAATGCTGCCCGCTCACCATATTTCCAACCTACGTGGGATTCTGTTGTTGCTGCTGGTAAGGGCTTCAAAGGCCCTAGTATGCATGACTTGAGAGGATCTCTTTTGCAGAAAGAGATCACATCCTTGGATGTATACTTCAAGGAGTTCAAAGAATTATGGGCCATAACAGGATGCACTATCATGTCAGATGGATGGACCGATGCAAAGAACCGAACCATCATAAACTTCCTTGTATCTTGCCCACAGGGAACTTTGTTTTTGAGATCATATGATGCATCTGATAAGGTGAAAGATGCAAATCTGTTATTTAATCTTTTTGTTGAGGTTGTTGAGGTTGTTGAGGAGGTGGGGGTAGCTAATGTTGTGCAGGTCATCACGGATAATGCCACTAACTATGTTCTTGCTAGTAAGATGTTAGAGGAAAAGTACACAACAATATTTTGGACCCCATGTGCAGCACATTGCATAGACCTCATGCTTGAGGACATATGCAAACAGGATTGGATCAAGCACACTGTAGAGCACGCCAAAAGCATCACAAGATACATCTACAACCACTCATGGGTATTGAGCTTGATGAGGAAACACACACAAGGCAGGGAACTTGTTAGGCCTACCATTACTAGATTTGCAACTCATTTCCTCACGTTACAATCTCTCCTTGCACAAAGAAAGAACTTGGAACAAATGGTTTCAAGTGATGAATGGAGTTCAAGTAAATGGGCCCGCAGAACAGATGGAAAAGACACCAAGAAGAAAATCTTAGCAAGCTCATTTTGGAAAAAAACAGCAGAGGTTTTGAAAATCACTGAGCCACTTGTTAAGGTGTTGCGGTTGGTGGATG
This sequence comes from Pseudotsuga menziesii, assembly GCA_001517045.1. Taxonomy (NCBI): domain Eukaryota; kingdom Viridiplantae; phylum Streptophyta; class Pinopsida; order Pinales; family Pinaceae; genus Pseudotsuga; species Pseudotsuga menziesii. The sequence continues at coordinate 201,906 of LPNX010465142.1, read as the reverse complement.
GGGAAAGATTGGCCATGGGATACATTTATGAGGCCATGGATCAGGCAAAGGAGCAAATAAGGGCATCATACAAGGATAGAGTGGCCAAGTATGGGCCTATCTGGGATATCATCGATAGGAGATGGAACACTCAACTTCATCGCCCTATACATGCAGCTGGGTATTTTCTTAACCCAAGGTATCATTATAGAGCTCGGTTTGGAGAAGATCAGACAGGTGAAGTCAAAGATGGATTGTATGAGTGCCTTGGGCGCATGGTCCCAAATGAGATGGAGTAGTTGGAGATACACCAACAGCTTACCGCTTACACTAGAGCCACGGGTACCTTTGGAAAACCTGTGGCTAAGGTTGCAAGAGATATTGACCAACCAGGTAAACAATTCCATTGTTTTAATTAAATTTAGTTGTTTAATTTTTAAAATTTAATAACTTCAATATTTAGTTAAATTCACAATCTAATTCGTTGATTTAAGTCCATTTGCACTTGCAGCAACTTGGTGGGAGTCATTTGGTGGGCAAGGCATTCAGTTGCAACTGTTTGCAATTCGAATCCTTAGTCAACCATGCAGTTCTTCCGGGTGTTAGCGCAACTGGTCTGTCTTTGAGCGGATTCACACGAAGAAGAGAAACCGTTTAGAGCAAAAACGATTAAATGATCTAGTCTTCGTGCAGTACAACCTTCGTTTACGGCGTAACCAATTGATGAACAAAAGACCTGATACAGATCCTATTGTGTTGGATGATATTGATCCAACCTCAGATTGGTTAGTGGAGACTCAAGAGCCCGAGTTTGATCCAGATTTTGATATTGAGCTAGATGCAGCAGGTGATCTTACTATGGAAGCAGATCCACTATTATTAGTACCATCATCAGTTCATGTTGATGCAGGTGTAGAATCTAAATCCATAATATTTTTCTTCTATCATTGAATAATATGAGTGTTTCAAATTTTCAATATAATATGTACTAATAATTTGATACATCATACAACTATTGAATCTTGATATAAAATTATTTCATTCCAGATACGGCAGGCACTAGTAGGGAGGGGCACATGCGGGCACCTGTACAGCCTGATCCACGTCCACCTCGTGCTTTTACGCATTCAGCTAGTACTTCAGCTAGTGTTGCTCCTACTGCAGCATTTGTAGATGACCTTGAGGGTTTTGAGCCTGACCCAGATGCCATTGCTTATGTCATTGCTAGTCCGGGTTCTAGTTCCAGCAGTGGTGCTGAGTTTGATAATTGATTATTGATCATGTTGATCAATGATGCAGTGACATACTTATTACTGGCATCATAGCATTTTGTTTTTTGGACTCTTTCACGACTCACTCTACATCATATACATTACATGCCATTTAGGCATCTTTGATTATGTATTTTCATTTTGTTCAGATTTTCATATATGTATTATGTATTTGCTGCTTGCAGCCTTGCACATTGGCACAGTACCCTTCGTGCAATTTTGATATGTTCACCCTTATATGGTATATATATGATCATACTTTGGATGTTTTGTCTCTAATGCTTTGGAATGATGGATTATAATCTTTAAAATATATTTTTTCTTTACAATTTCAATATTTTATATGTTTTTTAATAAACCGAGTCATTAAAATCAAACCGCCCGAGTCATTGCCGACTCATTGCCGAGTCCGAGTCCGAGTCCGAGTTGACCCTCGGCCGATTCCGAGTCCGAGTCCGAGTTTTAAAACATTGGTCTGAGGAAAATCAGAGCATAATAAGACCACATAATACCTGATAGTATGGTGACAATGGTCTAGGCAAGAGAGGAGCTTTAGCTACAGCTTCTCCTGGGGGAGATTCAGTTGATGCACCAGAGACATCAGTCTTTAGATCAGAAATAGCTGGTCCATTATTGGTAGCCACATGTAATGGTTTGGAAGTTGGTTTGGATGGCGTTGGTGATGTTGGTGGTTTCAAATCTGGATACTGCACACAAATTCATTGGATAGTCAGAAGTTATGCACAGATTGGAAAATATATCACCGTATGAATCGTACATAAACTAAATAGAGGAAAAAGTAGCAAAACAAGACTTCAGTACCAAGGTGTAAGGTGACAATGGTCTGATTGATGAAAGCGGCTCATCAACTGTAGCAGGCCGAGGTGCTGAACTGATCCTTGCTTCTGTGCCAAAAGAAGATGGCAGTGTTGTGGATTCTTTTGTCTCGATTTGTAAAGCTTCTGTGTCTACAGCTGCAGAGGCAGAGACATTGACTTTATGATCTTGAGAAACAGTTACGCCATTTCTGGTATCTACATGTACAGTTTTTGGAAAAAGTATTTCTCCGACTGCCTGTATAATACAATGCATAGTCTTAAGATTCTGTTAACTCAACAAACTCAAATCCAATTGCTACCTGAGAACAAATAAAATAAGTACACTTCATACCAGGTAGATTCACAAGCTCATATATATCTCAATGCCATGAAAAACACTTAAGATGAAAGCAGAAATCAGCTTAGCTTCAGTTCATAGAATGTCTTTCATGCGTAAGTTGTAACTTAATGTCGACGAAAGCAGAAGTTTCTGAAGTGTTATCTTGGTCCTATAAATCAAGAATATTCATATACTTGTTTTCCATTGAATGGCGCAAGGGATCAATCTTCCCAATCAATCATTAATGTTTTTTTCTGAGAAACACTTCAGATATTTACAGGGATATGTTATTATTGCAATTCCTTCTTAAGCATTAATTTTCGCTGTACTCTAAAGTGGAACCTTTCTCTAAAAAAGTACTGTTGATTCCCCATTTCTCCTACTTTGCAAAACTAACCCAGCATTTCTGGCAGCTTTCAAAAATTTAAACCCTTGAAGGGGAAAATTAAAATACAGCAGAAATGCCAAGTAGTTTATAGCCTTAAAGTGCCTACCCTAATAACATAACTAATATTAGGCTTGACAAAATTGGGGCACTATTCCAATACCCTCTGTATATGTATTAAGAGACCAATTAGATGCAAGTCAGTCTTCTTTTGACATTTCCTTTGACTTCAGGGGTTTTACAATTAGGTCAACCCTTTTTTTGAAGCTATGTATCTAAAAAGAAGCAATTTTCTAGCTAAACCAAGTATTATAGCTTTAAGCTGAAAAGTTTTTAAAAATAAATCAAGAAATGCAGGATAGGTAGATGGGTACATGCATATGACGTACAGGAACAGCGTTGTCAGAATAGAGACCCCCCCCCAAAAAAAAATAGGTACACTAATCCAGGAGTAATACTACAAAGTACAAACACAAACATATTTTTTCCTTTTGGCTTTGAAGGGATAAAGCCAGCAGTTACCCCCCATTACCTCAAAAACTAACACCATTGCATGATCAGAGATAAGTGGACCCAAATATGGTAGGTCGACCCACTGGATCCGGTGCTATGATGAGCAACTATTCAAGGAAGTACACCCACTGTCACCTCGATGTAACCCCTTCCTCTTTAGCCTTTAGGCCTTGCTCCTTTGAGCCAAAAGAGGCTCCCCGATAACGATGGTAAGGATAGACTTGTAAAGACACAATAGAAAGTACTTCTATCCCTACAAGACTTCCCACTGTCAGTAGACAAGTGCCTAATGGAGTCAATGATATATGTCTACAATAAATCCTTTAACTTGGAAAGTTAGGAGCAATGATAAATAACTTAATAAGTAATTTGTTGATGGTATTTTATGCAATACAAAACATGACATATCTCACAAACTAACAGTCGGAATTTCATAAAATTTACTTATCGGCAACCAACAAGGCAGGGCACATCAATCCCCCCTAGGGTGCCCCTCTTTCAATGGATGAAAGATGTGATTTGATGCTGATTTATGCTTCAGGTTTGCAATTTGCCATATTTAAGGTGAACCAGAAAATCCCTTGGCCTCACATCCCCCCCAGGTCTTCTCGAGTAACCTAGACTTTGACCCAAACTTCCTCAAACCCTTAGGGTTTGACTTTTCCTTCGAGATGGACCTACAATAACTCAATAACCAGATCTGAAACAACCCCTTAGGGATGACATCACCTAACTGTAGGATGACATCACCTCCTTTGGGGCACTTTTAAAGCTAAAAATTGACCTTTTTTTTATCAAGATTTGAAATCTATTGCTGCAATTAACTACTTCAGAAAATATCAATTAAATTATTAAAATAACTAGGGCACAGAAAATAAATATTTTAGGATTTTTCAAAATTATTAAATTTTTAAAGTTTTTCACAATATTTTATTTTTTGTATTTTTGCAATATATATAGTACAGAAATTTGGTAAAAAGAGAGTTTGTTAAAGATAGGGGAAACAAGACTATACCTTATCCCTTTGGGCACAAAGAATCATAGTCAACGTACCTCTCAAACTTTGGCAAATTAATTTTGAATGAACTATGGCAAGATCAAGAAACCCTAGGTTGTGGTGATCTTAATCTAGTTAGAGCAAAGTAAGGGATCCAAGGCCCTAAACGGGACAGCCTCTCCAAGAAGAGACATCCCACCTCACAAGATAATGCTTATTGCAATAAAAACCCTAGCTAGGGTTTACCTTGGATGCCTCTGGCAGTGCAAGACAAGATAACAAGTAGTTCTTACCACAATTTAAGAGAAAAGATAAAGAAGTTTCCCTTTTATGAATCCTTCCACTTAAACACATCTTGAGAAACCAGTAAAGAATTTAAGAAATCTTCACATCATAAAAACCCTTGCAATCTAGAAAAATCTCCCAAGGAGAGAGGTGTGCATTAGTTAACCAATGTACACAAGGAGAAAAAGAGAAATAACTTTGCTTGATCCTATGATCTTGAGTTACAAATGATGAGGCTAGCCTTATTTATAGGTGCCTTAGGCTAACTTACCCTCCTTTTTAAGCCAAACAACCAAGAATGACTTAAAATAACTTAAAAAGAACTTTTTAGGGTTTGTCACCCACAAGCCAAGGGAGTGAACCACATAATACATAAAATAATGACAAAAATGATGAATCGCTGCAACTTGATGAAATGTTGAACATGGAAGGAGGACTTCATGACCCAACTAACAACAACGATGTGTTTTTTCCCTCATGCCCTCCTTCAGGTAGTAGTAGTACAAACTCTTCAAAAGGATGACATCATCATCAATTTGGCATGCTTGAGCCAAGAGGAGGGTTTACACATAACAAAATAGGTCCAAGTGGGCATAAATGAGGTGTGCTAAGCTGGGTATGACAACCTTCACACGCACAATCACATCTACAAAGCATAAATATTAAAAACAAGTGTGGCTAGGAGCCCCTAAGCCATGTTTCCTAATGGAACCGTCCCAACAAGCACCAAACACCAACCCATGGGCATAAAATCCCAACATTATGGGGAATTTTCACCACATCAAGAGGCAGTTAGTTGTGCAAATAAGCCAATACTCCTTGACATGAAATCCAAGAGGACCTTACATGACCAAACCACAGGACTTGAGCCCCGCTAAACCAACACTTTAACATAAACAAGCCCCAAACTTGGCCTTTACAATGAAAAAAGGCGCCTCCTCTTTGGCAATTTTGGTATGGCACACTGCAGAGAATCTGGAGGGTAACACCCCCCACCAAATAACATTTCCCAGCCCACGAGGTATGTTTTGGTGGTCCAAACATCCTTGGGGACATCCGTTCCCATTTGAGCATACGAGACCTACGTTACGAGGGAGCGCCCTCCCTCCTTGCCCCTGCTCTCGAAGCTCGCTTCCAAGCAATTTGATGTTGAAGCACGCTTCCCTTTGGCTCTAAGACCGATATTTTTTTACTGAAGCGTGCTCCCGTGGGTTAAATAATTGCTCCCTGCCTCTGTCTAGTAGTGTTGAGCGAGCAATTAAGAGTGTTTTCTCCCTCATCGCTTCCGGTATCTCTTAAACACTCTGACATCGCTCTCGATGCTCCCAAGTGCACTCCTAGTCTAACCCATGGATTGAAGAGAGGAGGGCGATTTTTCTCTCTTGGGGGGGGTTGCTTGGGCTATAAAACACTCCCCCGCTTCATTTATCTTCATTGTTGCCATTTCATTCATCTTTGAAAGGGTTTGTGGAGCTTGGATTTCATTTGGATATTTGGTGAGAATCTTGGAGAGCTTGGAAGGGAGATTGAAGGGTGCCATTTGTGAGAGCTTGGAGAAGAGATTGAAGGCGACAATAAGGTTCAACCACAATTGCAGAGCCAAAGAGGTAGGCTCTAAACTCATTCTTGTTTTCTTTCCATGTAAACGTGTATCTTTTTATGGATTGAATGCTTGTATGGTTTCTTCTCCTAATCTTTCCCATTCCTTCTCCCTCATTACATTGCAGGCAAAGGGTTATTCTCCGAATCCATATAAGAATAATGGGTATGTCAATGTGGTTTGTCCTTTTGGTTCCATTGTTTATGATGGTGTTGATTGGAAAGCGGAGAAGAAGTGATAAAGAGGATGAAGAAGTGGGTAGTGGCACATATCATGAAGAGGAGGGAGAGGAGGAGGAAAATGATAGTGATGGTGGTGATGGAAAGAAAACCAAAAAGAACCCAACACCTTTGTGGAAATATGTCACAAAGCTTAGAAGAGGGGAAGGGGGTGGAACCAAAAAATTTACATGCCTCCATTGTAGAATAACTTACACAGGTTCATATACTCGTGTGAGAAAGCATTTATATGGGGTTATGCCATGGGATGAAAATAAGACTATAGCAGTCAAAACCTGTACGGAAGTGCCAACAAAAGACAAATCCAAATATAAGAGGGAAGAGGAGGAAGCACAATGCATATCCATAAAAACAAAGGTTAAACATGAGACCTCAAGCTCACATAGAACATTCAGTGCTCAATCTCCATCCACCCATGGTAGTGGATTCTTTCCCATGCATTCAAGGCGTAGAACAATATCAAATTTCCTTGACCAAGGTGATAGGGATCGAGCACGTCAAATTTCCTTGACATGGATGTAAAAGTGTTCTGGTTTCTCTATGCATGTGGCATACCATTCAATGTTCTTCACTCCCCCTATTGGCATGAAATTGTAGAAGCCATCTGTAGTGCCCCTAAAGGATACAGGAGCCTCAGGTATGACAAAGCTAGAGACGTGGGACTTGGCAAGGAAAAAGCTTTGGGGCAATTCACAAATGCTTGGAATGAATATAGGGTATCCATTGTATATGATGGTTGGACAAATGTAAAGGGAAAGCCATTGATAAATATTCTTGGGATATCTACTAGTGGTGCATCATCCTTTCATCCCATGACTACTCAGATCAGATCAAGACCGGCATCAATATTGCACAAACCTTAATTAAAACCATTGAAACTATCGAACCATACAATGTCATCCAAGTCATTACCAAATACTGCTAATTGTAAGGTAGCGAGAGGAATCATTAAGGATAGATACCCCAACATATTTTGGTCTAGGTGTTTGGTTCACACATTAAACCTTTTAATGCATGACATTATCAAGATGAAGGACCATGACTATAGATGGATTGGTTCATTGTCCAAGAAAGGCCAGCAATTGAAAATATTTATTACCAATCATAATAATGCCCACCACATTTTCCACAGTCACTCAAGGTTGGAGCTATTGAAGATTGCAAAGACTAGATTAGCTAGCTATTACCTCACCTCTAGGTGCCTTTTGAAGGTGAGAGAGGCATTGGCTAGTATGGTATCAAGTGAATAATGGAAGATTTTGAAAGACAGGGCTACATTTGCATCTGACAAGCATGATTTTCAAGAGGTGGAGGACATCATTCTTGATGGTCAATTTTGGGCAAGTGTCAGGAATGTGTTGCAATTCACCAAGCCCATTTATAACATGATTCGATTTGCAGATACTGATCAACCAATAATTGGGGAGGTGTATGAGAAAATGGATAGCATATTAGGCCAAATAAAAGATATTGTCAAGCCAAAAGATGCCATCTTGTATAATCATATTCAAAAGCATGTGGGAAAAAGGTTGATAATCTTAATGTTCCACTCCATGCCTTAGCCTACGTCCTTACACCAAAATATTATTCTCCATCTTGGTTGGTCAACCGTCAAACTAACACCTGAGGGTGGGGTCAAGAAAAAACCCCACAAAGATTTAAACGTACAGAATGGGTAAACTCTAGCATTAGACAAGTTGGTCCCTGATGAAGAGGAGTGTGCCATAATGCGTGTTGAATTGAGCAAATACCTTAGTCAACATTGGGTGCTTGCTAATTTGCATGCAAACAAAGATCGAGATAAGTTGTCTCCTATTGAGTGGTGGAACATGTATGGCTTCGCCACCACATAGTTGCATAAATTGGCCATTAGAGTGCTTTCACAGGTGGTTAACAATTCTTCTGTAGAGATGTGTTAGGGCACCTATAGCTACATCCACAATGTGAAAAGAAACAACCTTAATGAAAATCGGGCTTAAAGCTTGGTTTTTGTACACTATAAATTGAGGTAGTTGTCTCATTATGTGAGCAAACCAAAAGTGATAAAACATATATCACTTGAGACAACAACCCGGAGGAGAATAATTTAGATGGATCCATGGCTTTAGAGCACTTGGAGGCTGAAATTTTTGGGCGATGATGATGGTGACCGTGTAGCAGCAGCACCACCAATAGAGATGCCACCCCCTTCCAGTAGCAGTGTTCTAGTCCCAAATGCACCCACGTTTCCTCTAGCTTCACAACCTCCATCATTGCGTGGGGGTCGTGTACCCGTTGGATGTGGTTCACGACCACTTCCACCTAATCAAGATGAGGAGACTCCTACTATTAGTGCTCATAAATCACGAGAAAAGAAATTAGAAGTAATGTGGCAAGAGGAAATTTCAAATTATAGTACTTGTATTTTTCTTGTTTTTTGGTACTTTGCAAATTGTAACTATTGACTTTGTTGCCGCCTCACACACACCTGGGGGAAAGCACAGCAGAAATATTCACGCTGCTAGGTGCGCCATTAGGGGCAAGTCTCGAGCTAAGTGTTGTCACCTGATCTTGACTCCTCTGTTTAGGACACTCCTAATGGAGCCAAGGGGGCTAGTCCCTAAAAAAGAGTTGCTAAGGCTCTTTATTATTTATTGGTTGTGGATGAATTGTTTTGTTAGGAGTTTGAAATGATTTACTGACAAGATATTGGAAAGTATAAATTAGATCAGCAGCATAAAGATACAACATTCATACATCGAGATGACTTTAAGCAAATGATAGTAGTATAAATTGTGTCAGTGCCAAATGGAGTCATGACATATTCAAGTGTTGCCAAAAAGTATAATGTTTTGCAGTGTGTCTTGGTCAATTTTAACTTATTATGGTGATGAGTGGGTTACGGGAAGGGGATTCCCAATATACCAAAAGATACTTGGGAATATGTCCAAATGTTGACAAAAGTGCTTCACACAAGGACGCGTGGGCTAGATGGAGTCACAGGGGGGTGTCCAACACTACACCAATTGAGGGTATAGCTTGACGGGGCCCCACAGTCACTTTCTAGTTGTTCCTGCTTCCTTTGTAAAGAACTTTCACCAATATTGAAGTTTGATAACGCTGGATTTTTGTTGTGTTTCAAGGGGAGGTTACTTTTATTAATGTGGGTTTTTAGTTAGATGTGGATAATTACAAAGTGCACACTTCCTCTTTTGGATATCCCCAAGCTCAAGCAAGCCTGTGACGGGTAGAGCAGACACAAAAGAGGCTAATGTTTATTCCAGTTAAGCTTGTAAAAGCAAAGTACAAATGAAAAAGAAAAAGAAACTATGAGACTAATTACTATGGCAAGGAGTATTTTTTCCCCAATCAAGCAAGCTCTCTTGGGTAATTCGGTAGAGCAATGTTGGGTTGGTGTTCGTTACTTTGCAAAAGTAAATAAAACTTTAAAAGAAAACTTAACTAACTGAAAGTAAAAGCCACTAAACAAACTTAAAGTTAGCAGCAAAAAAATAAAGCATAAAGCAAACGACTAAGAAGGCGACATGGATCCCCCCAAGGGGATGGAGTGCGGGCACTTGGAAAGCCCGCCTGCTTCTCTTTTATTAATCTTTATTACAATGTTTTTTACGAAAAATAAATAAATACCTTTTGAGCCTTGAAAATGGATAAAAAAGGCTTACAAATGCTTCAGGAAGAAGAGGAATGAAGGAGGGGGAAGAAGGATGGACTTCAAGTACTCCGGATGGCCAGAAACTTGAAATTTCGGTAGCATTTCCCTCTCTTATTGCTTCAACCTACTAAAAACCAGCAAGCTAAACTCAAAGGAAAGTTAGTAGATTAGGTAAAAATTACATAAAATATACAACTACTTTAGTACTTGAAAATGACAGCAATATTTGTAACAACAAATACTAAAGAGCCAATCTAGATCTAGATTTAAGATAGACCTTTAAAAGGAGATTCCAGATCTTTAAAAAATGCTTACCAAAATGAGATAAATGATGAAATCCTTTTAGATCTAATTTTGTTATGCATATATGAAACCCAGTAACCAAGAAAGAGAGAGTTTGAAGTTTCTAAGAAGAAGGAGAAGAAATCTGCTCAAGCCTTGAATCTTTCTTGAGATCTGTGGATGCCAATGGGAACAAGAAATTGTAGATCCTTCAAGACTTGAAGAAGAGGGCGATGCAACAGCTCTATGTTAGTTTTTCATCATTCAAGCTAGCATTATGATCTTAGGATCTTTAACTGAGAGAATAACATGCACAGCAGTAAAACACAAGCACAACACAAGAGACAAGAGACACAAAGAATTTTCCTCGGGGAAACCATAAATGAGAAAACCCCACAACTTCCTCAGAGATAGAATCAGCACCAAAAAGAAAACCGAAAAACAGTAAGATGATCTCCCGACAGCAGCAGTCTCTCTCTCTCTCACTGAGAGAGCTTCTCCTCTCTCACTCATGCGCCCCAATGAGTGAGTGTGTGTATGAGAATGATAAATAGAGAGGCTCTCACTCTCTATTTATATTCTTCTGTTCACTTGGAACCCACTCCAACATGTCAGCCTTACTTAACAATTACTTACTAGAGCCGACATCTCTAGGAGTGTCTAATAACCCTAGCGCCCCACCACTTGTGGGGACTTTGCCTTGTCCAACCAATAGGAGGGTAACACAATGGTGGGGACTATTTCCCCGACTTGCAATGACTCACCTAGGGTCGACTTCACTAGGATAGTCTAATAACCCAAGGGCCCCACAACTGTGGGGACTTTAACCCTTGACCAATAGGAGGGTTACCCACAATGACTTGACATGACTTTCTCATTATAAAAACTTCCCGGAATAAACATCGGGGTATGACATGACTCAAATACATTACGATACATCCCGGAATAAACATCGGGTTACAATACATAAGAAATACGGATGAATACATTCCGAAGTTACAATTTCATCATCACTCTAAAGTTGTAACCTTAAAAGCTTATTCACACTTGCACAAATGGATCAAATCTACTACATTCAACTAATGGAAACCAAAAGAGCATGAATATAACTTAATAAACAATGCTACTCTCGAATCTCAATAAGCCAAATTGTAAGTAAATAAATCGAAAGCCTCAAATATTTACCCTAAATGTTGCAGAGAACCCTCTAAGCTAGATCGATTACCAATTTGATATCAAGCATGAACAAAACCAAAACAAGATTACCTCATTAAGCTCACACCATTCACAGTTTAGACATGCACTAATGGACCTCCAAAGCCTCAATTGTTGGAATTTGTGCAAACTTCAGAAGTTGTTCTTATTGTACTTGTATTGTATTTCCTTGTACCTCCTACGAGAGATTATACTGATGTAATTACTCATGTAAACCCTAGAAAGAATCAATGTAAACCCTGGAAAAGAATACACAAGAAAAGAATAAAAATAAATTTATTTTGTATTTCCCCAAGGTAGGTTGGCCCCAGTCAAACTGTCAAGTCGGCCCCAGTAATTTTTCACTTGGAAAAATAGTATAAATAGGAGGCGCCCCTCCTCATTCTTTCATCCATCACAGCAAGTTCGCTCTAGCTGAAAAGGTGCGCTATTGCAGTCAAGGAGAGTGTTTTCTGGGGTTGTATCTTAGAGAGACATTTTCTCTCTCTTTCTTCTTCTCTCTGTTCTCAGGAGCTATTATCTCTATACGAAGGTTTGCTGGGTTTTTCCCGATTGGGTTTCCCAGGATAGATTCTTGCGTTATTTGTTTCTGTGCTTTGTCTTTCTTCTAGAGATTCTATTGTTTATCTGCAATTAAGTTATATTGCTATAATATTGTAAAAACTAACATGGTATCAATAATCAAAGCAGTTCTAGAAGAGGCCATTACCAGAAGCTAGGGTTTGACCTGCCAAGGCCTTCCCTAATTTCTTCAACAAAAAAGAGTTGTGAAAACTTCACTCTAAGGGAGGCGCATCTTTTGGTGGAAGCAAAAACAAATTTGGAGAAGTTTAATTTTTTTACCGCGGGACACTAAGGGAAGAAATTAGGGTTTCAAGTTTTGGAGGCTTCCCATCATTGTTTTGGCTCGACCTCATTTTCCCTCAACTCGCCTTGATAGGGCGCATCTATCTGTAAGGTTAGTTTCTCTAAATCCAAAAATTTATTTTTGACCTAACTCCTGCTAGGGTTTCTGGTTCAGATCTGCAGACAAGATGATTGGAATGAAGGTGGAAGATCGTCTTGATGGGGTTACAAACTTCATATCCTGGAAGTCTAGGGTTCTTCTCATCCTAGAAGAAAATGATCTCTTGAAGTTTGTCAATGTGAAAGGTCCAGAACCAAAAGCAGAAGAAGACAAGTCCTAGTGGAGGAAGTGTGATGCAAAACCAAGAAGGATTCTGGTGGACTTAGTCAAAGATCACTTGTTTCCGCAATCAGAAAAGAAAATAGCTAGGAAGATGTTCAAGACCTTGAAGAAGTTATTTGAACACAGTAGCATGAATGTGACTCTCACATTGAGGAACCAACTGTCAAATATGAATATGATTAAGTCCGAATCTATTGCCTCATATTTCATGAGGATCACCGAACTTCGGGACAAACAAAGTTCCAGCGGAGACAACATTGAAGAAAATGAGCTTGTCATGACCACTCTAAATGGTCTTCCACCATTTTGGGAGTCCTTCATCCAAACCATAAGTGGTTGAACCAAGCTACCCAAATTTGACAAGCTATGGGAAGATTGCACTCAGGAAGAGAACAAGATTGCAACAAAACAAAGATTCCATGGTCCTCAAGTTGAGGATAATCAAGCCTTCATCACTCATGCCAAGAAAGGAAAGGGAAAAGGAAGGAAGTTTCACAAACATAAGCACCATGCTAGGAGACCAAGTTCTTCTCCAGATCGGAGGGAAAAGAAGAAGGACCTATCACACATACAATGCTATAAGTGTAAGAAATATGGTCACTATGCAGGAAAGTGTTTAAGTTCAAACAAGAGAAAGCATGAAGCTTCAACAGCTGATGTGGAAGATGGTCATCATCACAAGAAACAAAGAAATAAAGACCATACAGAATTCTTCTTCATATCAGCATTATCAGGTATTGTTCTCAAAACTAGTGATACATGGCTCATAGATAGTGGTGCTTCTAAGCATATGACTGGTTATAAAGAGAACCTTTTAGAAGTTGTTGAGAAAGAATCCCATCTCCGCGTTGTACTTGGAGATGATGCCAATTACACTGTGAAAGGATCTGGATCTACCTCTCTTCAGTTGGGATCCAATGACTTACTACATCTGAATGATGTACTGTATGTACCTGGTATGAAAAGAAACCTTGTCTCCATCTCCGCCTTAGAAAACAAGGGATATAGAGTTACATTTGCAGATGGCACAAGAATTCTAGCATGGACACAACAAAAGAGATTGGTGTAAGGGAGGAAAGCTTGTATTGTCTGAGCACTCTACCAGCTCAAGCTTTAGTCCGTGATTCCACTAACATCAATGACCTATGGCACAGAAGACTAGCTCATCTAAACTATCAAGCTCTCCTAGCATTAAGGAACATGGTGACAGGTCTACCAATGCTTCATGTAGACCATGATGGTGTATGTAGAGGATGTGCACTTGGTAAGAATACCAAGGGTTCCTTTCCGAAAAGTGAAAGCAGATGTAAGGGAATACTGGATCTAGTCCACTTTGACTTGCACAAACCCATGACGGTTACTTCATTGGGTGGTTACAACTAATATGTAACATTTATTGATGACTACTCACGAATACGTGGATATACTTTCTCAAGACCAAGGAATACAAGGAAGTACTCAGCAAATTCAAGGAATTCAAAGCACAAGTTGAGAATGTGTCAGGAAGAAGAATTAAGATCATAAGATCAGACAATGGTGGAGAATACACCTCTACAGAATTCAATGATTTCTGCAAGGAAACAGGAATTAAGAGGGAGCTCACAGTTCCCTACAACCCTCAACAAAATGGGGTTGCGGAAAGGAAGAACCGAACAATTGTGGAGGAAGCTAAAGCCATGATACATGACCAGAGTCTACCAATGTTCTTATGGGCAGAAGCATCCAGAACAGTTGTTTATGTACAAAACAGATGCCCTCATAAAATCTTGAAGAACATGACTCCGGAAGAAGCCTACATAGTAGTGAAGCCAAAAGTGGGCCACCTTCGTATCTTTGGTTGCCCAGTCTACATTCATGTGGCCAAGGATAAAAGGACGAAACTAGAACCTTCAGGAAAGAAGGGAACATTTGTGGGATACAATGAGTCTTCAAAGGCTTACAGAATATACATCCCAGGATCGAGGCAGATCGAAGTCAGTAGGGATGTCACCTTTGAGGAAGAGATGACTATCCGAAAAGGAAGAGGATCTGATATGAAGATCGATGATGATGAAGAGATGAGATCATCTCCCCCTCCAGAAGTTAAGAGAGAGTCTGAAGAAAAGAATGAACCGATCGATCCCATTGATTCAATTGAGCTAGTTGATGCTCCCACATACATGGCAATAAGCCGGAAAAGACCTAGATGGGCACAATAGACATTGCAGAATGCAAAGTGGCACAACGCTCCACACGAAATCCATCGGGAAAGCAAAAGACCTCAGAGGTTCTCGATTTATGTAGCATTGATGAGTCACATCATTGACTCAGAACCTACCACGTACGAAGAAGCATCCAAACACCAAGTTTGGACGGATGCCATGATGGAGGAGTTCCAGTCTATCATGAAGAATAACATATAGGAGGTTGTACCGAGACTTGAGGGAAAGTCAGTAGTGACCTCCAAATGGCTTTTCAAGATTAAACACGGAGCAAATGGTAGCGTGGAAAAACACAAGGCCAGATTTGTTGCCAGATGATTCTCTCAGAAAGAGGGAATCAACTATGATGAAACATTTACTCCTGTGGCTCGATATACTTCCAACAGAACTATCATTGTTATTGCTTCATCTATGGGATGGGAGCTGCATCAGATGGATGTAAAGACCACCTTCCTCAATGGCATTATCGAGGAAGAAGTTTACATTGAACAACCAGAAGGGTTTATAGTCCATGAGAAAGATTCTCACGTATGTAAACTGAAAAAGGCATTATATGGACTCAAGCAAGCACCTCGTTCTTGGTATGGATGAATAGATAGATACCTAGTAAACTTGGGATTCACCAAGAATGATGCAGATCCTAATCTTTACTACAAGATTATGGATGATGAGCCACTGATTTTTGTTTTGTATGTGGACAACTTGTTTCTCACAAGAAATGAGAAACTAATTGGATGGTGTAAGAAGAAGATTACCTCTAAGATCGAAATGAAGGACCTCGGATTGATGCATTACTTCTTGGGATTAGAAATATGGCAGAGGCAGAAGGAAATTTTCCTAAGTCAAGGAAAATACACCATTGATATGTTGAAGAGATTCGGGATGTTGGACTGCAAGTCCATGGCTACCCCAATGGATGCAAGTTTCAAGAAATTGAAGGAGTCTACTTCAAATTCTAATATGATTGATCCCACCATGTATCGCCAATTGATTGGCTCTCTGATGTATCTTACAAACACTAGACCGGATATTTGTTTTGCTGTGAATACTCTCAGCCAGTTTATGAGTGATCCGAGGCAGATTCACTGGTTTTCTCCAAAACATGTTCTCTGATACTTACATGGCACTGTGGGATATGGTCTAAGATATGCGTCAGGTTGTGATATGATATTACAAGGATTTTCTGACTCAGATTGGGTCAGGTGTGTTACAAATAGGAAGAGTACTTTCAGATGTTGCTTCAGTTTGGGCTCTACAGTGATTTTTTAGTGTAACAGGAAGCAAACCTCAATAGCACTTAGCACCGCAGAGGCCGAGTATATGGCTGCCAGTATAGCAGCTCGAGAAGCAGTATGGCTTCAAAAACTCCTTGCTGAATTTTTTGGTCAAATTCCAGGACCAACTGTGATTCACTATGACAACCAGAGTTGTATACAGATGTCAGTGAATCTTGTATTTCACGATAAGACGAAGCATATAGAGATTCGATATCACTACATTCGTGATATGGTGCAGAAACGTGCAGTCGAGTTACAGTATGTTCCGACAAATGACCAGACTGCAGATATTCTTACCAAGCCTCTTCTCAGGACAAAGTTTGAATACTTTCGCAGAAGACTTGAAGTAGAAGAAAATGCACTCCTTGTGGAGAGGGAAAGTCAATATTGATATCTATAATGCTTTCACACTAATGCCACTACTCATTCTGGATTTCAACCTGGCATGTGAAGAAATCCCATCAACATTGTGAGACAGGCAGGTAGCAGATGATCATGTTCACTGATGACCACTATATGTCCTGATTCTCAATCTGGTATTCTTTGGAGAATTCCCACCAGCTCTTGAGATGAACTGGTAGTAGATGTTCATGTACACTGGTGGCCTCTGCTCGTCCTGGTTCTTAGCTTAGTATGGGAGGAATCCCATCGACATCGTGAGACGGGTAGGACATAAACGGTCATGTGCACTGATGACCACTATACGTTCTAATTCTCAATCTGGTGTTCTTTGGAGAATTCCCACTAGATATTGAGATGAACTGGTAGTAGATGGTCTTGTACATTGGTGACCTCTATTGGTCTTAGTTATTAACCTAGTGTTTTTGGAGAATGCCTGGTTATTAACCTAGTGTTTTGGGAGAATGCCCACTAGCCCTGGTTCTCAACTTGGTGTAGGAGAATTCCCACCAACACTTGAGATGAACTGATAGTAGATGGTCGTGTGAAGCATGTCCTGGTTCTCGAGTAGAGACGAACTCATACCAGATGAGATGTTGATTGTTGTTCTCTCCGACGGACTGTGTAGAGTTGCAGAGCTGATAGATCTACCGACGAAATGAGTGGATCAGATTTTTTATGACACCTCTCGACGGATAGAGACAATGTTGACAACCTTCAGTATGTATAGAGATGATCGAGAAAGATGAGATGTACAGAAGAAGACCCAAATGTTCGTGATGTCGATGATGACCATATCTGAAGAATACCTTCCTTATTGAGAGGGAGTGTTGGAATTTGTGCAACTTCAGAAGTTATTCTTATTGTACTTGTATTGTATTTCATTGTACCTCCTACGGGAGACTATACTGATGTAATTACTCATGTAAACCCTAGAAAGAATCAATGTAAACCCTGGGGAAAGAATACACAAGAAAAGAATAAAATAAATTTATTTTGTATTTCCCCAAGGTAGGTCGGCCCCAGTCAAACTGTCAAGTCAGCCCCAGTGATTTTTCACTTGGAAAATCAGTATAAATAGGAGGCACCCCTCCTCATTCTTTCATCCATCACAGCAAGTTCGCTCTAGCTAAAAAGGTGCGCTACTACAGTCAAGGAGAGTGTTTTCTAGGGTTGTATCTTAGAGAGACATTATCTCTCTCTTTCTTCTTCTCTCTATTCTAAGGAGCTATTATCTCTATATGAAGGTTTGCTGGGTTTTTCCTGATTGGGTTTCCCAAAATAAATTCTTGTGTTATTTGTTTATGTGCTTTGTCTTTCTTCTAGAAATCCTAGTGTTTATCTGCAATTAAGTTATACTGCTATAATCTTGTAAAAACTAAAGAGAACCCTCTAAGCTAGATCGATTACCAATTTGATATCAAGCATGAACAAAACTAAAGCAAGATTACCTCATTAAGCTGACACCATTCACAATTTAGACATGCACCAATGGACCTCCAAAGCCTCGATATTATTCCGAATGCAACAAAAAGTATTACATGAGCAGAGGCAATGTTTTAAAACTCAGACTCGGACTCGGAATCGGCCGAGGGTCAACTCGGACTCGGACTCGGACTCAGCAATGACTCGGGCGGTTTGATTTTAATGACTCGGTTTATTAAAAAACATATAAAATATTTAAATTTTAAAGAAAAAAAATATTTTAAAGATTATAATCCATCATTCCAAAGCAATAGAGACAAAACATCCAAAGTATGATCATATATATACCATATAAGGGTGAACATATCAAAATTGCACGAAGGGTATTGTGCCAATGTGCAAGGCTGGAAGCAGCAAATAATAATACATATATGAAAATCTGAACAAAATGAAAATACATAATCAAAGATGCCTAAATGGCATGTAATGTATATGATGTAGAGTGAGTCGTGAAAGAGTCCAAAAAACAAAATGCTATGATGCCAGTAATAAGTATGTCACTGCATCATTGATCAATATGATCAATAATCAATTATCAAACTCAGCACCACCGCTAGAACTAGAACCCGGACTAGCAATGACATAAGCAATGGCATATGGGTCACGCTCAAAACCGTCAAGGTCATCTTCAAATGTTGCAATAGGAGCAACACTAGCTGAAGTACTAGCTGAAGTACTAGCTGAATGCGTAAAAGCACGAGGTGGACGTGGATCAGGCTGTACAGGTGCCCGCATGTGCCCCTCCCTACTAGTGCCTGTCGTATCTAGAATGAAATAATTTTATATCAAGATTCAATAGTTGTATGATGTATCAAATTATTAGTACATATTATATTGAAAATTTGAAACACTCATATTATTCAATGATAGAAGAAAAATATTATGGATTTAGATTCTACACCTGCATCAACATGAACTGATGATGGTACTGGTAATAGTGGATCTGCTTCCATAGTAAGATCACCTACTGCATCTAGCTCAATATCAAAATCTGGATCAAACTAGGGCTCTTGAGTCTCCACTAACCAATTTGAGGTTGGATCAATATCATCCAACACAATAGGATCTGTATCAGGTCTTTTGTTCATCAATTGGTTACGCTGTAAGCGAAGGTTGTACTGCACGAAGACTAGATCATTTAATCGTTTTTGCTCTAAACGGTTTCTCTTCTTCGTGTGAATCCGCTCAAAGACAGACCAGTTGCGCTCACACCCGGAAGAACTGCATGGTTGACTAAGGATTCGAATTGCAAACAATTGCAACTGAATGCCTTGCCCACCAAATGACTCCACCAAGTTGCTGCAAGTGCAAATGGAATTAAATCAATGAATTAGATTGTGAATTTAACTAAATATTGAAGTTATTAAATTTTAAAAATTAAACAACTAAATTTAATTAAAACAATGGAATTGTTTACCTAGTTGGTCAATATCTCTTGCAACCTTAGCCACAGGTTTGCCAAAGGTACCCGTGGCTCTAGTGTAAGCGGTAAGCTGTTGGTGTATCTCCAACTGCTCCATCTCATTTGGGACCATGCGCCCAAGGCACTCATACAATCCATCTTTGACTTCACCTGTCTGATCTTCTCCAAACCGAGCTCTATAATGATACCTTGGGTTAAGAAAATACCCAGCTGCATGTATAGGGCAATGGAGTTGAGTGTTCCATCTCCTATCGATGATATCCCAGATAGGCCCATACTTGGCCACTCTATCCTTGTATGATGCCCTTATTTGCTCCTTTGCCTGATCCATGGCCTCATAAATGTATCCCATGGCCAATCTTTCCCCATCCACCAACCGCAACACCTTAACAAGTGGCTCAGTGATTTTAAAAATCTCTGCTGCTTTTTCCCAAAATGAGCTTTCCAAGATTTTCTTCTTGGTGTCTTTTCCATCTGTTCTGCGGGCCCATTTACTTGAACTCCATTCATCACTTGAAACCATTAGTTCCAAGTTCTCTCTTTGTGCAAGGAGAGATTGCAACGTGAGGAAATGAGTTGCAAATCTAGTAATGGCAGGCCTAACAAGTTCCCTGCCCTGTGTGTGTTTCCTCATCAAGCTCAATACCCATGAGTGGTTGTAGATGTATCTTGTGATGCTTTTGGCGTGCTCTACAGTGTGCTTGATCCAATCCTATTTGCATATGTCCTCAAGCATGAGGTCTATGCAATGTGCTGCACATGGGGTCCAAAATATTGTTGTGTACTTTTCCTCTAACATCTTACCAGCAAGAACATAGTTAGCGGCATTATCCGTGATGACCTGCACAACATTAGCTACCCCCGCCTCCTCAACAACCTCAACAAAAATATTAAATAACATATTTGCATCTTTCACCTTATCAGATGCATCATATGATCTCAAAAACAAAGTTCCCTGTGGGCAAAAGACAAGGAAGTTTATGATGGTTCGGTTCTTTGCATCAGTCCATCCATCTGACATGATAGTGCATCCTGTTATGGCCCATGATTCTTTGAACTCCTTGAAGTATACATCCAAGGATGTGATCTCTTTCTGCAAAAGAGATCCTCTCAAGTCATGCATACTAGGGCCTTTGAAGCCCTTATCAGCAGCAACAACAGAATCCCACATAGGTTGGAAATATGGTGAGCGGGCAGCATTGAAGGGGATATCTGCATCATACCACCATCTAGCTATGTACTCATGAGCAGTCATTCTGTATTGCTTTTTCCAATGGGCATCTATGGTGGGCTGAATTGGCCGAGAAGCAGCAGCATTGGAAGGGATGTTTTGAGGTGAGAAAAAACTATGGATACTCCCTTTTTTGGAGACATTTGTTTCTGAGGGAGGAAGAACATACTGGTAGGTATCCTTGAAATTGGGAGAAGGAGAAGGTATGGATGAGGAGCCTTCATATTCAGAATAAGGGGCAGATCTGCCAATCATTTCTGCAAGATGCCTCTTCTTCCCTATTTCTGCCTCTCTCTCTCTTTGGTTAGTCTTCTCCACTTCATACTGTTCAAATTGTTGTAGCAACTCCAACCTTATCTCTCCAATCACCTCTGAATCAACTTCACATGGGGCAACATTACCTCTAATGCCAGCCAAGTGTTGTTTGAGCCTATGAATGCCTCCTCCCTTAATCAATTTTTTGCAATATCTGCAATATATTTTCCCTTCAACCACTTCAGCATGGGCCCATGCTGCATCTTTTGATTTAGGAGGCATTATGAGATGCAAATGTTAATGGACAGTTCTCTGTCCAAAAAAATAAATACATTAATTTACAAAAAAAACACATTAAAACATGTAATTTACAATACTGTAAATTACATGTAATTTACAGTACTGTAAATTATTGTAATAATTTTATTAGATTTTTTAAGAAATAAGAAATTTACAGTATTTGTAAAAAATTAAGACTCCCACCTACAGCAATTGACCCTATTTGTGTGCCTCTGTGAGATGGACAGAATCCAGATCGTAGTACGTAGTATCATATACCAATAAATCACCCACAGCCCCCCGATAGTATGCACTTGTAATGGCTCTGTACCTGCTCTTACAAATCAAAATAAGACAAACAAGTGAGTACTTACTACTGTGTATGGGATTGCTTCTGCTCTTCTGCAAGAATATTAATAATCAATGTGGGTATTCTCAATGACAAATATACACCACAATAATTACCTTTTGCAATTTGCATATTTAGGAATTACTCTAATCTTATAAGAAGTTAAGAACTAATACCTAAAGCATGGACTTATCAATATATATCAGGCAGATGGCTAAGTAACCAGGTTTCAGTTCGATTCCTTGAAGTTTGACAAAAATTCAAGAGTGAAAATTTATATCAAATAAAGTTCAACATAATAATTCAGCATCAAGATTGAGAGGCTAGAATTTCAAAATTAAAAAAATATGTTAATGTAATAAAATTCACTATGGTCTGATGACACTGATAACTCTTACGCTGTGATCTACGTAGTGGATTAAAACTCTGGGCACTGTGAAAAAGTAACCTCAGGCAATTACCGTTGAAGTTCAAACTTCAGACCCTGTAGCCTTGTAGGGGCTGAGGGTATGTGAAATTTCTCATAGTATTCCTAGAATCGCAAAAGGATAACCACTGTGGGTATTCTCATAGTATTCAATGGAAAACTTCTAAATTAGCCAGTGCCCAGAAAAGATACCACTGGTTTTTGAAAGGATACAATGTAGATTATGATAGTTTATAAGTAAATGCAGAGAAAAAAACAACAGACAGAAGTGCATAAAATACCAAAAAACAAAACTATTAACAACTGAAATTATCAATGAACTGAGGTCATAGATTGTATGTACCAAATACATAGGAGGTGACAGCCTTTGCGATACTCGGAGGGAGTTCTCAGTACTACGTACAACCCAGCTGAAAATATACAAAAGGGAAATGATCACGATTTGCAAAAGGGAATGCCACCGTGACTGTGAGCTTCAAGTTCCAAGTTCCACTGTGGTCTGTGAGTGAGCTTCAACTTTGAAGCCTTCAACCCGAGCTCCAGAGAACCATCGATGATCGGCCAGCTTCCAATTTCCACCGTGAGCAGTGCTGCAGTAGCAGAGTCATGACTCGTGAGCAGAGCTTCAACCCGAACCGTGAGCAATAAGCATCCACATGATAAGAAGTTGACGACATGCAGCAGGTAAGTAGTGTTAGGTTAGGTTAGGAGTTAGGTTAGGGGTAGGAGTTAGGTTAGGCATTAATTTTTAATTTTAAAAAAAAATTTGAAATCCGGAAAAAATCGACGAGTTGACCTTTGACTCGGCCGAGCTGACCAGTTCGGTACCGAACCAAGCCGAGTTGATATCAACTCGGCCGGTTTAGTACCGAACAGGCCACCCGAGCCGGTTTAAAGGTCGGTTTGACTCGGTGAGGGTTTGACTCGAGTGACTCGGGCCGAGTCCGAGCCGGCTCGGTCGAGTTTAAAAACACTGAGCAGAGGTTCAATACTCCATTTTAAATGAGGAAGAAATCCTCGCTTAAATAGGAAAAATGAAATCAAACCCCAAAGGGGCGAATTTTCCAAGTGTTGGAGCTTTTTGAAAGGATTGGGGGTGAACTAGAGGCGGTAGGTGCCACCTCTCACAAGGTAGGTCACCCCTACCCTCTTTCTGTGACACATATACAAAAAGAGGTGAGCTCTTTCATGGATAAATGTGCCCCTCTAAGGAGAAATTCGCCCCCTCATGGATTTGATTAAAAGCAAGCCGATTTGATCTTGATTTGGTCTCCAATTACCCCCAACATCATCCTTAGTTAACTTGGAACATGTCTGGGACAAGTAAGTTCCCACTGATTTAGGGATGTGTTTTTCTCCATATTTTCTCTTTTTCTAATTTTTTATTCCCTTTTTGCCTTTTTTGGGGACTTTTTGACTTAAGAGATAAATAATCACTTAAAACTTAGGAAAAGAGGGTTTTGGGGTAAAGAGTGTGCTCTGAGTTTGAAAACTAGCACCCCCATGGAAAATTCCCCCTCTAGCACACTTTATGACATTTTGAATTTTCCCAATTAAACTATTAAAAAATAGCCTAAGTTTACAGGAAAATTTTTTTTTTTTTGGAAATTAAAAAAATTATACATTGACACATGTACTTTAATAACCTCCTAGAGCCTAACTACCAAGACAACCATTCCAACTTTGGAGGAACGATGAAAAACTCAAAAATTATACATCGCTTATTCAACATTGCATAATTGACAAGGGAAAAAAACACCTTGGAATGATCAAATTGATGTCTATGTCCTAGGAAGCCAAGTCCTTTACAAAAAGTGTGTCATGCTAGAACATTTATTACAATATCCCCAAGGGGTATGAACATATAATTATTAAAAAAGGGGCCCAAAAATGGCCCTGGTGAACCACAGAACTTCTTACACTGATAATGAACAAGGTACTTGTTCATAACTTTGGTGACTCACTAGAAATCCACTAAGAGCAATTTTAGTGGATAACAGACTCTTTAGTATTTTTTATGGTCTATCTTGGAAACATTATATGGCAATTTAAGTTTGATGTTTGAAGTTGAACCTACCTTTGAAGTTCATTGCTTGCAACTTTGCACTATTGACTTCATAATAGCATATTAAAATTGTTTGGTAATTACTAATGAATATGTGCTTCGTAAGTTGTTTCATTTCATGGTTGATCATTTGATGTTCTCTGTTATAGTTTGGTTACGAGAGTTATGAGTTTGGTGAATCATGATAAATGTTATATATTGAAAATGGTTGATGTTATGGTTGATCATTTTATGACAATGCTATAAGTTATAGGTTATAACTATTAGATTATTGATGTTATACAGTTTAATCCATGTTTTTATGCTTTTTGTAACTAATTCTACATTCTACATGGTTTTGTTGACATATATGCATCAAAATATATAAAAAATTCTCCCACCCCAGAAGCTTTTGAAAACTCCACTTTTCACTTCGCTCCTACTCCCCACTCCCAATAGCATAGCTCGAGACATCCATCGTTATTTGAGGTAAATCCTTGCTTTGTGGTATGCACCCCTTGGATATGTTTACCAATATAACTATGAAATCAAGATATGCTATAAACATTTTAGAAAAGGTGAAGTAAAACAATATTCTAAGGTTTCAAATAATGATATGTATTAGCAATTTATAAATTGGGTAGATCTTATGACAAATTCAAATATAATATAACTAGAGGGAAAGAGAAATTGTTGTTTGTAGTGTAAACATCAGACCAGGTACATTTAGTAGCAACTCTCAACAATGTAGGTGATCCTTGGCAAGTTCTTTCCAACATGGAAGATATTAAGCAATGGAAATTGAAGAATCTTAGATGAGTATAGTTGGGCAATTTTTTAAGTTTTTCACAAAAGAAATATATCTGATAGGTGCAAGTTTAATCAAACTAGTGTTCAACCAAAGTTCAAGAATGGTGCAATTGTTAGTTTGTTGCCCCTAACATGTTTTCAATATAATTTCCTTCATTTGGCACCATCTACTAATTTTTAGGGGTTTATATTTTTACACCGTCGGTCAAACTAGTGATTAGTCATCATTTTGAATAAGAGAGACAGAGCCACATTTCAAGAGACTCTCGAGATTTCCTTGAGATTCCTCATGCTTCAACAAGAGATGAGACCCATCCTCTAGACAGTATTTCTTAGATCTACTCAAGTTTTATTTATGCATGTTAGTGAATTTTTAGTATGTATGTCTCCTAACTAGAGTGAGCCTACTAGGTCAGTTTTCAGTTAATAAGACCTATAAGTAATAGCTCCTTTATATGTTGATTTGTCCCTCTCATTCACATGGCTGCTTGAGAAAAGCAGGGAGAGCTAGAGGACCATATTAGTGATGAGAAATCATGCAAGGAGAGTGCTCACCTATCTAGAAGCACCTCTCTTTTCTATTCATGTATTGCAATCATTCTTTTGATGTTAATCGGCATTTTTATTTGAGTCGGGTGTGCAAACTAGTGCACTTCCTTTTTAATAAGGAATCTTAGATGCCTATGAAAGGTTCAATTAACTTGTGAAAGGTTGCAATTTGTTATTGACAAGCTAAGTCACCTGACACGGGGACACGGGACACGAAGGACACTGGGATTCGAGTGTCCGACACAGGCACGATGACCCCCGGAATCAGGACACGTTATATATATATATATATATTTAAATATTATATATATTAAAAATATAGACATATAGATCCAAATTTTTACAAATATTCAATAGAAATCAAAATCAATGCACATTTAACATTAGTAATTACACATTTAAATACTTCAAATCTTCTTCACCTGCACACCAAACACACTTTAGAACCCTCTCCACACTTGCAAATGATAAAAAGAAAGTGAAAATTTTGATTTAAAGCAATTCTGGCCGTTTTTTAAGTGGAAAACGTGTCCTGTTTTCCGAACACGCACTGACAATCCTTGGACACGCGTGTCCGAAAACAGGACACGTTGCAAAGACGTGTCGGACACGTTTTGTTAGCGTGTCCATGTCCGACACGCGGACACGGGACACGCAGGCCCTTTTGGACGAATCCGGTTTCATAGTTGACAAGTTAATTGAAAGGTTCAATTAACTTGTGAAAGGTTGCTATAGGTTGCAAAAGCACATGGAAGATCTTGATTTATGGGACATAGTGAAGAGTACAAAACTTCTCCAAGTGATCTTCATCAAGGACATCAGTATGAGAAGAAGGTTTCCAAAGCAAGAGGATAATGTTGGACTTTGTGAAGGACCATTTAATTTCCTCACATAGCAAGGAAATCGGCTGAGGAGATGTTCGAGGTACTACGCCTCAGAGTGTTTGAAGCGTTCCTGTTATCACATATACATTTGTAGTTGGGCTTCCATGATGCAGCATGCAAACTCGCTTATTCTATTCCGGGCTACTATTTATATGGGGTATCAGCATGAATCTTTACAGCTTCAGAGCCTTGTTTATCATATTTTTCTTGTAAGGACAGAGATTTAGGAGTCCATTAAGATGCTTTTAGTAATGATCTAGTTCATTGTAGCAGAGCAACAGATCAAAGTTGGTACACACAGTGATAGAGGGGCTTATCAGGTGGAGACAGGTATATATGGTGAGATCAGGCATAAACTTGCATGGTTTGATTTTGCTCTATAATGTATGTTAGATACCTATGCTTATCATGTTAGGATGATTATGGTGACCTATGCCTATATCTATTGTGCTTTAACCTGTGTTATGATTAATTGAGGGATTTGATGTGAAGACTGTTGCTCATGCCATGCTTGTACAAATTGTAAACCTTGGTGCTAGGATGGTTCCATGTCATTTGTCCCCATCCATCCAATTCATCCACATTCAATTTTATCCCATGACTTAAACTGACTGAGACTTGTGAGATTGAAGATCATTTTCCCCATTGTGACCCCTATGTATGATAGACTCCATGTTAGTTTGTGTCTCTGGCTATGAAGTATGTGGCTTGGCCAGTGTGGCTGGGTTCACAGGGTAGTTCTCCTTTAGTCCTCAAAGCAAGTACTCCACCATAACAGTGTTGCTAAACACTACAGCATCGGAACGCATAAAAGCTATATCTAAAGGATGCAAAAAGTATAAATGTCTAAAAGGTAGTCAGTGGCCAAGAGTTTGAGCACTCATTCCTTGTATAATGTAAGGCTCAATCTGCCCTCCACAGTGGTGGCAGGGAGAGGAAAACCCGTCAAGGCTATGGACTTCTCACTGGCAGCGGGTCTAGGCCTTAGTCATTTACTGGAGCCCAGAAGGCTTCCACGGCACCTGCCTTTAAAGGTTGACCTATGTTGCAAATAAAGTGCAAAGGAAAACTTGTTAGAGTCTAAGGGAAGCATATCCAAGTACTTTATCCATCTGTGAGACACTCCCATCCCCTATTGCTATCTGTCATACACATGTCACCTTGGTTGAGTCTATTATTCATCATTCAGATAGATCACTGAGTCAAAGTCAGTTAAAAGTCATTTCCCTTTGCCTTAACCTGGTTCTTCCATCCTCACCCATCTATAGCACATTGTTTACCCTTTGTAAGTATGGCATGAACAAACAGACTTCCATAAAGTTCTAAGATTCTTCAGAAGCACAGGTACATCTTACTATTATTATTATTATTTGTCACCATGATTAGGAATAATTGATTTAAGTTGGGTTTTGATATACACTATTGGAGCATTTCTTACCTTGGATGGTTGCAGGATCATATTGATACAGTATCTCGCTTTGATTTTGGGACTTGGTCAACTCAATTGACCAAGTCAATCACGGTTCCCAAGGCAGTGACTCAAAAAAGCAGCATGGTCTATATTTGTTCCAGACATGCCCAGGACCAATACTGCAGTTTATGTTTTGAGAGTTTGGCCCCGGTTCTCCTGACAAGTGATTATTATCACTTAATTATTGGCCAAATGATCAAATTTTATTCCAGATGTCAGTATGATTGGTTCTCCTAGAGCAGAGTAGTGTTCCAGGGGGTATGAGTAGTCACTTATACCATTCTTCTATGTCTCCAGATCATCCAGAGAAGTCACTTTGCCCCAGTTTGCACCCTGGACAGAGTTATGATGGATTTATCATTTTCCAGAGATTTGTACCAGCAAAAATGAACTAGAAAATCACTGTAAAAATCGATTTGGCCTCTTGGGTCAAGGAAATGGCTTGGAATTTTGGCAGATGATGTTTTTCAGCATCTCGGACAATCCTCAGTAGTTTTCAGTCAGCATATGTCCGGATTATTTAGTATTGGCTCAGCCAAAGAGGAAAGCCCCCCAAGGGGCGCCCCCTTCTACTTGGCCATTGATGTATTTCATTGTTATATCTAGTATTATGAAGTTGTAAAGGGGCCTGAGGTGAATTAACTTTTAAGCACCAAGTGACCCCCTCCTATGTACTATCATGTCACATCTTATGTCTTATTATGACTTTGACTTAGGATGGTCGTCCTTGAGTAAAGTGCGCCCCCTCTTTGACTTAGTCATTTGATCCATGTGATGATTTATGTATTGTTGATCTCCACCGTTGATGATGTTCTAGTCTCAGCCGTTGGATGAAAAAGAAAGTTAGGGTTTTTGTCTCTCTCAAACTATTTAAGAGAGGTGACCCCCCCATTTTAATTCATGAGCTTTGGCACCGGAATTTAATAAAGAGATTTTTTGTCTGGGATTATTCTTTTGGGTATCTTGTGGATGGTTTGATGATCTGATGATTGGCATTGCTACTCTTCTATACTGAGCTTTATTCGGGATACATCTTGCATTTTTTCTTTACCCATCCCATCCGCAGGAAAAGGAGGCGCGCTAGGAGAGAGAGGGCATTTTTTGTGGGGAAACTCACCTTTGTCTCGGCTCCTGGGTGTTTGGATCAGCGAGCATCTTGTTCTTTATGATTTTTTATTTCTTTTCTTTTTCATATTCTGCAGATCTCGTTCTTTTGTCTGATCATTTGATTTTTCTCTGATCTGGCAGGTTGAAGGAGGCGCTAGGGTGACTGGCTGTGGCACAATAACAACAAGATCTTCGAAAAAATTCATTGCGACGGGAAAGTGGCATTCTTCATCATTTCTCAATTCATCTGCAAGACCCAGGTATGTATCGTAGGTAAGATCTTCTTCCTTTATTTTTTGTATCTGCATTGCTCATCATTCTGTTATATTAAAACCCTCATTTCTTAGATCTAAAGCACTGGCCTGCTACTTAGGGAAAAACGCCCCCTTTGGAGGAAGTGGGTATTTCACAAACCACAAACTGGGTATTGTTGGTTTCAGTTTTATTCACTTAATCTTACATCCAACAATCACTTTGAGTATCCAATTTCATTAAAATTGACCATTTTTCCCTAGATGCCATTTTTCTGCATAAAACCCTAGGGTAAAATTGGGGATTTTCACCTGGATACTTGGAATCTCTTGGTAATCGAACTAAACTCTAATTAACCATTATACTAAGAGATCCCGCCAAGTTTCCCTCGTTCATCCGATCTTTTTCCTTGTTTTAGGGTTTCTTGGTCATAGGGACACCCCTTGGGCTCTGTCTTTTCACTGGGTCTAAAGTGCCAGTATCCTTGACTAGTGTGACATCTGAGTTCTTTCGGAAGTGTTGGATATCATAGGTCACGACTTAGGTTGTCTTTCCTTTTTCATCCTGAATAGAATCACCTCACTGGGCAACTACAAGATTCGTGATAACAGTTCCTTCTAGACGTACCAAAGTGAGGAGTTTCTTATTCTTTTGTGAAGGCCAGGTTTTGGGGCTATATTCAAATATTGTGTAGAGTGTTGAATTTGGGGCTAAATACCCATGGTCAGGCCATGGCAGGTCCCCTTAGTTTCCACCTCAAGGAGGCACTAGCCTTGTGGCTCTGCTAACTACCCTTTGGTTGGTGTTTGGTGCCCTCGAGACAAATCATTGGGAGTCAGGACACATGGCCACACTCATATTTTGCTTTGTAGAGGTGATTGTGTGTGTAAGGGTTGTCATACCCATCTTAGCACGCCTCCTTTTTCCCACTTGGACTTATTATTTTGATATAAAACCCCTCCTCCTCGTCTCCAAACCCATAAACGTCATATAAATGAGAAAACCTCACCTCATTTTCAAAACATGGACAAGGGTTGAACTATGAGATATTTTCTTTTTCTCTTGGTTTATTGGAGTGTTACGCCTCAGAGCTACTACAACATTCCAGTAAAATCAAACCTAGAGCAAGGAGTTTAAATTTTCTATTATAAAGGCCAAAGTAGGGTTATATTGTATGGATATTTGGATTACGGGTTGTTGTCCCCCTGGATTGGTCATGGCAGGCTCCCTTGGTTTCACTCTTAGGAGTACTTGGCTTTGTGGCATGGTTGACTACCCCTTTGGTGTGTAGATGTCCCCACCATGCAGGGCTTTAACTTTTAATCCCATGGGTTGGTGTTCAGGGATTCTAGGGGTGACCCACTTGGGAACATGACCACTTTGGTTTTTATTATGCAGAGGTGATTGTGTCTTCTAAAGGGTTGTCCCCTATCTAGCACACCTCCTTCACCCACTTGGAGCTCATTTTAGCACAGAAAACCCCTCCTCTAGCAATTTGGCCTATGACGTCATCCTTCAAAATTGAGCCTAGAAGCTTGGAAAGGGGGGGATTGAGGGATAAAGCACTTCTAAGGGTTAGTTGGGGTATGGCGTCCCCATTTGGCTCACTTTCTCATCAAGTGAAGCCTATTTTAGTATCTTTTCTATTTATGTCTATTTTAGGGTTTAGTCCCCAACTAGATGGAGACCTACCCCAAAAATATTCCAATTTATTTTAAACTTTATGAAACTTGTAGGCCCAAGAAATTAAAAAATGTTGAGGATGAAAAGTATAAATAAATCACCTCACCTTCATTATAAATCATCAAGACAAGGGTTCAAATATGTTCTTTGATCTTTTTCTCTTACTCTATGAGGCTCTGCGCACTTCTCTGGGATGCTTTTTCTTGCTTGAAGGTGGATGATGAATGTTTAGGACATGATATTGCACATGCTAGAGGTTAATGCTAGACTAGTAGGAAGAACTCATGCACAAGTGTGACCTGAAGTCTTCTCCTTGCTCACTTCTTGTTAAATGTTGGTAACTTATGCTCCTAGCTAAGTTAAATGGTGCTTTTATGGTGCATTTGCTGATTTGTTAGAGCTTTTTGCCCACATTTTGTCACCTTTTGTATGAAGAGAACGTCCTCCCTAGGAGTTCTCTATTTCCCATTGAGGCCTTGAACTTCGCCATTTGTCCTAGTTAGGATCTCCTACCAAACCCTAAAGATTGCTAGGTGATGCCTTATCTTGCAAGTGTTGAAAGACATTTCAAGAGAGGGACGTTGATCATTTGATCTCTCAATGCCCTAAGGATTAAGACAAAAAACATATCCCCTTGCTTGTTGATAAAACCCTAAAAATCTAAAAATTCCTAAAACCCTAAAAATTCATAAAAATTCAGAAATCATAAATTATTTAGAAAATTCCAAATCTAATCCTTAAAATAGGTGCACCCTAATGGATTTATCCCTAAGTTACTGGAAACGTCCTTGTAGCCTTGTTGAAACGTCGTTCCCCATTTCTGATCCCGAAACGTCACTGATACGTTTCACGTTGGTACGAATGTGTTTCAAGGGTTTTGGATATGCTTCAAGGAAATTGTGAAACATATCAGAGAGAGAGGGCCACGTTCCTGATGGTTTTTTTCTTTCTAAAATCGATTTTTTAATTGTTTTCCTTGTCTACGTTGAAACCCTAAGGGGCCAAGGACCTCTCCATGGAATCTATAAAGAATATTTAATGATAATTTTAATTTCTTAAAATAAAAGTGGCATTCTCCTTATATTTCATTTTCTATCCTTTTACTTCAATTTTAAACGTTACCATTAATTGTTTCAGGATGTTTGAGAGTGGTTCCAACCCCATCAAACTTCATATGCAAAAAGTAGAATTTTTTTATTCCATTCAGACTTACCAGTTTTCAGGATTTCAGGATTGCAACGTTTCTATTGGATTCTATTATATATGAGGGTATCAAGCACATCAACCCCTTTGTGTACCTTGATGTTGGTGGTGTTGATTGTTGAACTCCTCTGTCTTGGATGGACTTTGACCCACTTCCATAGCCAAAGGATGTGAACATTGGTGTTGGATCGGTGCTTTCAGGCACAGGGGAATCAAGCCAAGCTCGGGTTCCCTATTTTTGGTCTACTTTTGTTGAGGACATAGATGATGACTCTGACTCTCAGCATGAGGATTCAGATGACATTAGTTAAAAGTTTTCATAGTAGCATATTACATGTATGATTAATGATATTAGATAGTAGTGTCACGTGATGATGATGATGTACAATGATAATCTTATGATGATTATGATGACGATGATATATATATGTGTGTGTGTGTCGTTTCCTCGCCGTATCGTATCTAGATTTTTTGAAAATTTGTCGTATTCGTGCCCCCCCCCCTGTATCTGCATCTATTTCCGTATTCGCTTCAATGCAACTTAGATTTATCCACTAGTTTCCAAGGGCATCTAAGTACGTGGTGTAGAATACTTGAAGCAGTCAAAAAACAAATCTACTACAGACTGTCAAAACGAATTTCTGCATGATTGTCAAAACAAATTCAAACAAGCTCTTTTTGCAAATCTAGCGGGGTAATTTCACCTTCTTCCATTGACTGTTATCATCCTTAGGCCGAGAGCTTTTATGTGGCTTTGAAAGGTCTTTTCAGCGCCGATATTCTCTTTGTTAAGTGGATTTAAACTCAGTTTGTAGTGGTTATTATATCTCTGCATTTTCATTTACATTACATGAATGAAATTGGAAGTCTCCTATTTTCATATTCACCTTAATCACTAAATATTTTATTGTTGGCAATCCATAGAAGCAATTAAATTAACTCCTCAATCAGATCTAGTTGTCTGTTGTATACAATTTTTGACTCCATATAAGGCAACGATCTGGTCACAAGGTTGTAGAGGGGTATTTGCTCGTTTAGTATTTGCAAGTATCCTAAAGGGCTCTTCCCTGGGTTTAAGAGTTACCCAAAGAAGTTGAGGAGCTAGGATGTGGTGACATTTAGGCATGGACCTCTCCTACATGCTAACCAATAACTAGCATTCAGCCTACATTGCTTTGTTGATGTAAGACTATTAGTTTGAAGGGTAACATGGAGTAATTGAGCTATGCGCACCTATCTTGGGATTTCTATTTTTGCTTGAAGGATGAATGGAATGTCTTCTAGGGTTTGATTTTTGCAAATAACAAGTTGATGCTAAGACTAGTTGTAATAACTCATGCTCAACGACAACCTAAGGCGTACTTCCTTGCTCATCCTTGATTAATGTTGGTAATTTTATCTCCTAACCCTAGTTTAACGTTGCTCTTACAGAGCTTTAGATTGTGTTAGGGTTTATTTGCTAGCTTTTTATCAAATTGCTTGAGGAAACCATTCTACAAAGGAGTTCTCCATTGTTTAATCAAGTCTTGGACTTCTCTATTTGCCCTAATTAGGATTTCGCTACATAACCCTTGAGGTTGCTAGCTTAGCCCTAGTTGCAAGTATTAAATACCATCTTAAGAGGAGAGACATTAACCTCAATCTCCCATATCCTTAGGGTTTGAGATAAGAATCTAATACCCTATTCTTTAACTCTCTTTATTAAAGTTTTACATCTAAGTTACCGAAAACTTCTAGGAAGGGGAGGGAAAACTCCATGCCCCGTTTCGGAAACTGAAACGGTGGGGATACATCTTGGAAACGCCACTGAAACATTTCCAAGCTGTATCCAAAAATCAGAAACGTTTATAGGCCGTTTCCAGCCGTTTCCTAAAACGTTTCCAGAGTTTCTAGCCATTTCCTGAAACGTTTCTAGCAGTTTCTTGGTCTTCTAAAACGTTTCAGCTGCTACAGGGCAAGTTTTTTTACTAGAAATAGTGATTTTTTGACATGAAAATAAACAAATAAATAACCCCAAAGGCAAACTATAAAACCCTAACCCTAAATTGAACCTCAAAACTTAGATATAAATCCTGAAAGCTTATAAATCAAGAGCAAAACCTTAATCCTGAATTGGTGAATGGTAATCTGACATTTTATGTCTCATGGATTTTGTTTCATTGTAATTTCTCAAAATTGATAGAGGCTTACCATCGGTTCAAAAAATCATTGATCTGTGGACATTTTATTGTATCAAATGCTTGTCTACGTGTTAGTTTCATAGCCTCGTGTAGAAGTACACTGTTTTTTTTTAATCCAGTTTTTTTGCCAATTCCTAAACTACTTTGTTTCAAATAAACCCCAATGACTTGCATATGTGATATAACAACTTGCATATCAAAATTGATACAATGGCATCTTTAGCCATACAAAATAACGTACTACATTTATGAAGGGTTACATAAACTAACACATATTTCCAATAATCTTCCAACAAGCTTCAGTTTTCTTCTTTTCCTTTTTGAATTAGTATGAACCCTTGCCTATGGTCTTATTTACTCCATTGCTAGTACACTCGTTTCCCTATCCTTATGTCGTGGAGAGAATTATGATGGTGCGTCGTTTAGCCAGATCTGCATATGATATGCATGTGATATTTTAATCTTATTTCAAGCATTTTTATTAGTATAAACCATAAAACATAAACAACATATCCAAGCGAACTCATTGGTGTCTAGAGATAGTATTATGGCATAGAGTTCAATATTGCATGTCATCATAGTCACACCCAAGTTGCACTAAAACATGAGCTCACTTAATTATACTTGAGTGCTTAATTAATCACCTTAGAACATGGTTGATTATGTCAAATTTGAATATCCAAGTCGGTTGCAAATCATAGACAATCCTATGAATTTAGGCCCTTTATGAGCCAGTCGGTTAGTCACTTTTTGAACCAGACGGTTGGTTAATCGACTCTCACTTGCCTAGTTGATTGTCTCGCCAGTGAGTGGACCAACCCAAATACAACATAGTTGAGTCTCTGGCTTACATAAAAAATTGTGCTTAATCACAAATTTCAACACTTTTCTAGAGGTGCAATCAGCGTAACATTTGTTAGATTGTAACATTTGGATAAATCCATCAAATAATTTTAGGGTTTGAAATCGACGTTTAGAAGTAGTTGACATGTTCTTGTTTAAATGCTTGCCAGTGGGTGACTTATCTATGGCACTTGCGATAGAAGAATATTGTTTAAGACAATATTTGAGGTTGCTAATTTTAATTGTTATAAATGATATGACTACCTTTAAATCTAATTGATGAATGGTAATCTAAAGTATGTATGTCTCATGGCCTTTGATATATATATATAAGTCTGTTGTCGTTTCCTTGCCGTATCATATTCGACAGTTTTCAAATTTTGTCGTATATGTTTCTCTCCCCGTATCTGTATCCGTTTCAGTACAACTTAGTTTTACATGTTTTTATTTTATGCAAAAAATACATAAAAATAGTATACTGTTGGAAAAAACCCTAAAAATCCAAATAAATTCAAATTCCAAAAATATATGCGATTTGGTATTTTTGGTCCACCCCATAAATTCGCACTGGGGTTTTCTTCATAAACCCTAGAGGGCATCTCTCTTGGAGCAAGTGTGTTGGGATACGTGATATTCCTTAAATCGATAATTACTTTTTGTTTAGTATTTTTGGTTCACCCTAGAGTGGAGATCATTTAACCCTAGGGAGCGCACCTTTTCGACAGCTTGCCTAGGGAAGCGTGAATTGACTTTGGATTTGTGATATTTTCTTGGAAATTGTAATAAAGAGGAAACTACATTATCGTATGATTATTATCTTATTTAATATTGTTTAACTCCGAAAAGGCATTAATCATGGTCATTAGGGCTTGGTGGAAGGTATTTGTGGTGTGTTGGTGGTTGCACGTATCTTTCATTGATTAGGGTCTCCCCCTAGGTTTTGGAGTTACCGAAGAGTTGAGAGGTTAGACTAAAGTGACATTGGGTTTAACCCCTCTTGAGCTTATTGTCGTTGGCCCTCGGTCTACATAGCCCTTTGTTAAAGGGATGTTAGTTCAAGCGGTAGCATTTCGATGTCGTTGCCAAGGAAGTCAAAGGATAGCGATGGCATTCCATTGATGAGGGATTCCTGAGTTGAATCCAGTTATCTTTCAGATACATCCAACATCTTTCGTGTGGCTCAGGTACATTCTTGTTTTGTACTTTGGTGAGATTTGTTTCATCTAACTTGACAAGTCTCACCTGGCGACTCCACTGAAGAAAAATAAAGAGGAACTCTACAAGAACAAGTCCAAGAGGCAAATTTTTGCTTTGTACATTGATAGGATTATTATTAAGGTCTAACCTTGCAGGTCCTATTTGGTGACTTCATTGAAGAAAACAAATCAAAGAAGTGCAATTCAAACCTCAGTTATTAATAAGAAGATGATGTGGCGTCCTTAGATGAAAAACAGATGTACAATTGGTATGGTCCATTGGATTTCTCAAATATTTCAGGATATCCAAATCAATCAAATAAATGTGGTTGGAGCAAGTCTATCCCACAATTTCGTCATTATGAAGATACAGTTGCAAAGTATATTATGATGTTCAGAGAATTTCTTGTGGCATGGGATGTTGTGGACGAGAATCTCATAATGATGAGGTTCGTAATATCTCCTACCTTGCAAAATAACAAGGATGTGGGAGACTGGCATGATGAGCTTCCTCATAAGGGAATACCTTCACTCTTGCATCTAGTCAAGGCATCCAAGAAAAAATGGGATCCTAATATTGACGAAGAAATTATGGAGGCCATGATTTCCCTTCGCAAGAAGGACCATGTCCAAGATTCTGATCCATTCGTTGTTGCAGGGTTGGAAGACCATTTTGCTCCTCTTAATTTGTCAAGCATTCTGAATGAGTAACCAAATATGTCCATGGATGAATTATGTGATTGAGGTGATTATCCTATAGACCATGTCAAAGAGTTTCTGGCCAATGCTTTAGATTTCGGTATCAAAGATGAAGATTCCTACATGAAGTCATTTGTGTTGCATTTGGACGGCAAGTCCTTGCTTGGTTTAAAGGCCTGGACAAAGGTACAATATCCTCTCTTGCAAAATTGATAGACATATATTGCAGCTATTGGTGCCCAAAAAAGCGCAAGAGATGGATGGTCTGCGTTGAAGAGGTGAAGGGCTTGTTCAAGAAAGGAAGCCAAGTGGAAGAACAAGTCCTTAAGGAAAATACTGAAGAAGAACATAGCAAAGAAGATCAAATCGTCCCAAACCTAGAAGAACATGAAGTAGACTTTGCCAAAGAAATACGTGATGAAGATCAAGCCTTGGAAGGCTTGCTTGAAGGAACCATTGTTCAAGATCTTGTCAATAACATTCTAGGCCTTATGTTCGAAGATAAAAGTACTCCTAAAGACAAAGATGATGAAGCTCAGAAAAATGAAGACGAAGAAGGCCTGATTGAAGAAATCGAAAAACGCAAGAAAATGGTGAGTTCCCCTTACCCTCATTTTGAAAATTCTTATGATTATCTTGGGCCTCTTGGAAGAAAATGGCAAGATTCTTGAAGACAATGATAATTAAAAGTTCCTTGGTCCTCCGATCTACGATTCTTTAAGGCCTGGCCATGTTTATATCATAAAATTTTGAAGAAATGTATGAACCTTTCCTACCATTCAAAAGAGAAGACGGGCTCAATCTATATTAGACTAAGCTGGATTTTCATACATGTTTCAAGCAATATGAAGAAGTCTTTGTCAAAGAATGGCTTCCATCTAGGAAGGATAACGAAGATATGGTTGATGAAGGTGTGGTGGATGCTTCTCCTTTTCCTTTTGGTAATGCATTTTGGTCAACCTTCCTTTCTCTTTTGCCCATAAAGACAGATCTTTTGAAGATGAGAGGTTCGAAAAAATTTCATTTGAAGAAGATAGTTCACATGGATATAATGATGCACATTTCTCTTATGACGATGATGATGTGGGTATGGATTGTTAGAAATTGGTTGGAAAACCCATATATGATTCCTCCAGTAAGGGAAGTCTAAATTTCGAAGACCCCCGAACACCTACCTTTGAGATCCCTCATGATTTGGTTTGTCCATCCTTGTTCACTACTAGTGATGTCATAAGGTTGCATATGGAGGACTCTGTTGCAAATCTTGAGCATCCAAGTTTACCCTCTCCTAGAGTGGATCTCATTCATCAATTTCATTCGTGTCTCTCAGAAATTGATGCAAGTTTTGGACAACAAGAAGATGGTTTTATTGCAAAGTGTGCCCTTTCCTAGGGTAGATTTGATCCCTCTTTCCCATCCATACCTTTCAAGGCTTCTTGTTGATTTTGAAGGTCATTTGGAGCAAACATATTCTAGAAAACAGGTCTATGATCGAGGCAATTTCTACTTGAGCTCAGTTCAGGCATGGATAGAAAAAGCTTGTGAAGGTGATCCTTCCATGGAAGGAGCTTGAAGGCTTCCATGTTCCCGATCTTGTCCATCATTCCAACCCCATTCTGTAAAGGTGGTACCATCTATTTAATTCGTCATTAATGTGGCTTTCTCAACGTGGCTTTCTCTAGGACTATTTCCAAAGACATAGAAAGAAACTTTGGCATGAATAATATGCTCAAGTGGTTGTATTAGTGGTATGTTTTCACTTAACCCATCTTTGTTATCATAATTAGGTAGGTAGGTGTAGTTTCATTTGAGTCATGTATTTACTGTTACTTATACATTTCACTTGTCGTTATTTCATTTTGATTTTTATTGCATTTCATTTTGGCTCACCTTGCACTTGGTGGAGTCTAGTTGCACATTTTTCTTGTTATTTCATGTCATTATGTGGTTTAGACCCCGACATGTGGGTGTAAAAACCAAAAACTTTATAATTTGTCATTAACTTTGTAGGCTTAAATTTGTAAAAGGTTGAGGGTTGTCTCATATAAATGAGACAACCTCACCTCATTTGTAAAACATGGACAAGGGTTGAAATATGAGATCTTTTCTTTTTCTCTTGGCTTATTGGAGTAATTGAGTTATGCGCGCCTCGCTTGGTATGACCATTTTTTCTTGAAGGATGAATGGAATATCTTCTAGGGTTTGATTTTTGCACGACAAGTTGATGCTAAGACTAGTTGTAATAACCCATGCTCAAGGGTGACCTAAGGTGCACTTCCTTGCTCATTCTTGATTAATGTTGGTAAGTTTATCTCCTAACCCTAGTTTAGCGTTGCTCTTGAATTGCTTTGGATTGTGTTGGGGTTTGTTTGCTAGCATTTTATCAACTTGCTTGAGGAGACCATCCTGCAAAGGAGCTCTCCATTGTTTAATTGGATCGTGGACTTCTCTATTTTCCCTAAATAGGATTTCGCTGCCTAACTCTTGAGGTTGCTAGCTTAGCCTTATTGCAAGTATTGAATAGCATCTTAAGAGGAGGGACGTCATCTTTGATCTCTCATAGCCCTAGGATTCAAGACAAGGATCTAATACCCCATTCTTCAACTCTCTCTTTATTAAATTTTTGCATCTTTTTATTTTATGCAAAAAATACATAAAAATAGTATACTACTAGAAAAAACCCTAGAAATCTTAATAAATTCAAAAGTCCAAAAATATATGTGATTTGGTATTTATGGTCCACCCTATAAATTTGCCCTAGGATTTTCTTCTTAAACCCTAAAGGACGTCTCTCTTGGAGCAAGTGCATTGGGATACATGATATTGCTTAAAATCGAAAAGTACTTGTTGTTTAGTATTTATGGTTCATCCTACAAGTGCACCCTAGTGTGCAGATCTTTTAACCTTAGGAAGCGCACCTTTTTGAGGGCTTGCCTTGGGAAGTGTGAATAGTCTTGGGATTTATGATATTTACATGGAAAATGTGATAAAGAAGAAACTCCATTATCGTATGATTATTGTGTCTTGTTTAATATTGTTTGACTCCAATAAGGCATTGATCATAGCCATTAGGGCTTGGTGGAAGGTAGTTTTGGTTTGTCAGTGGTTGCAAGTATCTTTCATTAATTAGGGTCTCCCCCTGGGTTCTGGAGTTACCCAAAGAGTTGAGAGATTAGACTATGGCGACATTGGGTTTAAGCCCTCCTAAGCTTACCATCACTAGCCCTAGGTCTACATAGCCTTGCTTTGCAAAAGGTGTGCTAGTTCAAGTAGTAACATGAGGCATTCATCACTCTTTATCAGTGTCAACATTTCCAAGAAGATGCCATTAAAGAACAAGTTGTCCCAAGCATGTATGAGTAATTCAAACACCATGACAAGCTACCTCATGAAGATTACCAAGCTTAGATATCAATTTTTTCCACTAGTATGAAAATAGTTGATGAGGAATTAGTGCATAATACTTGTTGCGCTAAATTGCTTCTTTCTTGTACGGGAAGCTTTTGTTCAAGGTGTTTACACTCGTGCAACCCTCGCAACTTATGACCAGCTTTGGGGCATTTTTGTCCAAGAAGAAACAAGGCAAGAATCAGTTTCATCCCAAAGAGAAGAGGCCTAGGGCCTTGCTCTCATCAAGGAGATGAAGAAAACTGGGAAGAAAATAAAACTGCAAATGGTAACAAGGAGGAGGCATCCTTTCTTGACTCTAGTGTGAAGAAAAAGAAGCAGATGATTTGTTACAAGTGCCACAAAAAAATAGTTTTCCATGGGGATGCATCCTGCAAGGTCAGGGGTGCACCCCGACATTGGTTTGCACTATGTTTTGGGACTAGAGATTTGGCAGGTTGCAAGTGAAGTCTTTCTTGGACAAGGAAAGTATATTGTGGAGATTCTAAAGAGATTTTCAATGTTAGGAAACAAACCAATGTCTACCCTTATGGTTCCAAATATGAAGTTAACTTGTGATCAGAATTCAGATTTGGTTGTTCCTAAGGGAGCAGTGGTCCTAGATTCCTAGATTACATACCTACAAATTCACAAGTGGCCAGCATTCTAATGAAGCCCCTAGCAAAGGGGAGG
Organism: Pseudotsuga menziesii; assembly: GCA_001517045.1. NCBI lineage: Eukaryota > Viridiplantae > Streptophyta > Pinopsida > Pinales > Pinaceae > Pseudotsuga > Pseudotsuga menziesii. The sequence continues at coordinate 160,814 of LPNX010465142.1, read as the reverse complement.
TTCGAGATGGTGATATAGATAGATAGATAGATAGATAGAACTTTTATTAAATGTCCATGAGGCCAAACATTCTACAGGCAAACAGAGGTTGCAACTTAAGGAGGCTATGCCTTCGTACACAATAAAGCAACAAAAAATGCAAAAGAGAAGGAAGATGTGTTAGAGCAAGAAGGATAGAGTGCCATGGAGGGCACATCCTGTGCCAGTCCATAATCTACTTATCTAGGCAATCCTTCTTGAGGGGAGTTGGTATCTTCAATGTGATGATCCCACACCAACTTATCCCTTTTCCACAACATTTTTGAGGCCCTTCAAGCATCGTCTTCTAGGCGCTTGCTCTAGATAAGCATTGGCCAGTTTACATTTTCTAGCACTGATCCTCTCTTAATGCTGCTGTAAGCCTCACAATGTAGTAAGAAGTGTTGTTGCAACTTCCCCTGACTCCCATACCATACAAGTTTTGTCGTCCCACTCCTCCTTGGGCTCCTTACACCTACTTATCTCACATCATAACCAATGCAACCTTGTCCTCAACTAGGCCAAAGTGTGCTTCTCTTTCCAAGATATGTTTAACTTCAGGCAATATTGGATTTTGATTTCCCCTGTTGGGTTGAATTGGTCAATGTAGTATTGTTGTCTTTTTTTCCCCTTTTTGATACATCTTCCCTATCTGTAGCATGTTCGCAGGTGTTTCCCCAAATCCATCTTTTCTAGAGAAAAATATTCTTCCTTTACACCCCACCCTTGTAGCCACTTTCTGCATTGGAAGTCGTATGTCCTCTTTCATCTCTGCAACACTTCTTTGCTGATTTTACGAGGGATTCTTTTGTTGTCCATTTTAGTCATTTTCTTTTGGAAGAGAAGCTTGGTTGGTGGAGAACACAATCCTCACAAAGAGGGAGTATTATTTTTCTATTTCTCCAACCCTATTCTCCATTAATCACTAGTGTCTATCATTCCCTATTTTTAGGGATTTTCTATTTTTAGCAATTCTATTTATAGAGTATATTGATCGCTTGGCTAGTAATTAGTCATCAATAAGCTATTTGCATTTAAATTATGAGTCAAGCGCATGGCATGTATTGCTGTGTGTTCGCCACATAGAGGGGTGTGCTTGGCATGTGTTGGGGTGTGGCCACCTTATGGAGGAGTGTGCTTGACATATGTTGGCATACGTCTAACTATTCTTGGCACAGGTGGGGTGCATTACTTGGAAGTTGGGGGGTTACACTTTTCTATTCTTGGACGTTTTTGCATGCATTGACCCCTCCCTAATTCCATAGAACAGATGGATAGTGCATTAGGAAACAAATAGTCATTGTAATTATTCTTTTAGTGTTAATGATAAGTTATGTGATTGTTGCTACATTTCTAGGTTGCTGGTTTTGATTTGCAGGTTTAGTATTTCTCAGATCTACACTCCGTCACTTGCCAGATTGATTTGAAATTCTAATATGCAGTGTTTACCATCCTCATCTATAATCCTATGCTTTTAGTTTTCGAATATCTAAAGTTTTGACTGGTATTTCTTAATGTTTTCAGTTTTCGCTGGAAGGTTAAATCCTTGAGTGCATATCTGCTATCATGAATTAGAAAATCTAAGAGTTGGGTGCTTGGTTCTTCATAATAGCCACTAGCTTTACAAATGGAGGTTGTGTGATTTGCCAAACCTGAATGGTTGAGCACACTATATGGAATTGCAAAATTGCTAGAGCTATTTGGACATGGATCATTGCTCAGTAGAGTACCCTCTTCGTTGCTTCTCTTCATTGGAAAGGTGTCCTGTGTAGTGATAATGGATGATTCAAAAGGCAGGTAGGAGTGTGTGGGGCATGACCACAGGAACAAGCATCTTCTTCTTATGAAAAGGAGAATGCCCAGCAACCCTTCATAAAACATCTACCCAATTTCATATGAAGTGTTATCTTCAAGACCAGAGTTGGCTATGTAGATTTCGGCCATGATTGGCATCTTTAAGAAAGATACAGATTCCTTTGAGATTCGCACCAAAGTGGCCGTCCGAGCTCCCTTTGCTTATGTAGGAAGGGGGAACCTTCTTTGTTTGCTCCTTAGCCCCATGATGTACTATTCTATATGCACACTTTTATTGTTAGATGATGGAATATAAGATGCATTTTTCGGAAGGTAAGAATTATTTATGTACATTTTTATTGTCAAGCAATGGAATATAAGATTCATTCTTCCGAAAGTTGCAAAGAAAGAGATGAAAAGGGAAGAGGAGAGAAATTCGAAGGACAATGAAAGTAATACAGAGTACTTATTTTCAGCACTTAGCTTCAAGTTAAATTTGTTGCGCATTCCTTTTACATGTTTGATATAATTATGGACTATTACTTTTCAGCCCCTTACTTCAAGATGAATTTGGGAATCTTCTCTTTACATTTCTTCAATATAATTCTGATACCATCTGGCATTTTCTTAAGAAAAAAAGTGAAAAAACATTATTCCTGGAAATCGAAACCACTTAAGCCTGAGTCTAAGAAATATGACACAAGTACACAAAAAATAACCATTTACCTGCCAACCATTACTGCCTTGGAATCCATCTCTGATTGCATATACTGCTCTGAAACCACTTCTTGTCAGCATTTGAGCTACTTCCACCGAATTTCCATCATACCTGTATTCCAGATTGCCTTCGCATAAATATTTGGCAGATGCCAAATTCCCAGACGAAGTTTATATTCAGATTTTTAGATTAGGATGAAATCTCAATATGAGCAGGGATGCTTACATGTCAAGAATGTACAATGCCGTTTGCAATGGTTCCTTGAATATTTTCCGCATCTCATACAAAAATGCATCTTCGTCTCCTGTGTAGGTCACCTGTACAACTCTTTTGTTGAAACTTGAAATATCTGGAGAACCTACATCTTTAATTTCATCTATATCTCTGATATCTACCAATTGAGATTCGACTTCGTCCCTCAGATTCGAGTAAGCAGTTTCTGCTGAAACCCATTTCCTTGATCTATCAGCTAGATCAGATACGAGGGGAATGACCAAGAACACAACAAAAGAAAATCCAAATGCGAATAAAGGATATCTGTCCAGGAAAGCAGCCACTGCATTCACAAGACCTTCTGCATCAAAAGTCCCAGAAGGTTCCTGCAGTTGAATAACTTCCTCTGCGAGAGCACTCGAACCCGAACCCAATATGAGAGAAGTCATAATTGTGTAGTAGGAGGCGGACCCAATTGAGTTATCCGCCTTCATCTTCAACTTCTCTCTCGAAATTGATGTTCTGCCGGTAGCATGCTTTCTCTTCGGGTGCGGAGTGGAAGGAGAATTAGGCATGAATGCCAGAGTTTTCAGTCGTTTATGAGAAGGCCAACATAAAAATGAGGCCGCAGTTAATACACTGCTACTTGGTTTAAAGGCTTCCATCGTAAGCTACTCACCTGAATATTAGGCCCTCTAGAGAAATACAAATAGCTAAACCGTCCAATCTTCACTTTAAACGCTATTCATCCCTTAGTCCACAGCATCTCAACATACTGTGAGGGTGTATACCAGTACCACCCAAACCCCATGCATTCGAACACGTTAATCCTGAATTAAACCCCACCCTACATTTCATGGAGGACACCCCTATCCGAGATGCGATATGTGCCAATTTATCTTGGACCGCATTTGCGTCCACTGGTTATTGAATCCAATGAATAGGATTTTATAATGGCTGCTGATTCGGATTTGGTTACGTTTTGTGTGAATGTCACCCAGGAGTTGAATTGGACCTTATATTCTTCAATTCACCATTCAGCTCTCGATGCGGCTTGTATAAATCATCCAACGACCCTTTCACCATACGAGAATTATGTAGGGTGACTATAGTGCTCGTCGATGCGGATGTATTTTTCAACTTTATGATGAGTATTTGAAGCTCGGGTTTGAAATTTTATCACATACATTTCTCCAATTCAAATATAATATCATTATTATTGTCGTTATATCAATTTTAATATATTAGAAATTTACAAAATAATTAATTTTTAAATTGATAAGTAATAAGCAATAAATTTTATATCATTAATATAGCATATTAAAAATATCTTTTTTTTTATTTTTTATTAGAATTTTAATTACATCTTAAGATGGCCTTCTACGATATGCGCCACTTAGATCTGAGGGATGGTCTTATTGTTTGGCCATCTTACACATTCCATCATTAGGCACACTTTCTTCTTAGGCCAGTTCAGAGTGGGCTCTTGTCATCTCTGGGTAGAGATAGATCACGAGTTCGATCGGTCAGACAAGATCTCCCAGGCTTGTCACCTTCAAGAGGTTGAGACCAAGGAGCACACATCTTTCAGTATCCTATTTACTATGAGATCCACGAGCATTTTCATTGTCTTTTCAGGGACCTTCTTCTTAGGGAGCTACACACTTTGACTAGATTCTGTGAATTCCATGATCAGAGATGTCTAGCCTTGTACTTGCAGGAGACCCTTCGGATTTGCTTCCTCACCCTTTAGCAACATTCTTAGTCAAGACTAGGCTCCATTCAAAGTATCACCTCCTTCTTTCCAGCGCTTCCTTATTCTAGGGCCATGAAGAGACAGACAGATGGTGGCACAGTCCTTGACCACTTAGTTAGGACACGACAATCCACCTTTGCTTCCGCCCAACACCATCGATGGGGATAGTATCGACCCCATCGTGACAAATGAACAATTCCTTTTAGGTGTCAGCATCAAGTACCCTTCTCTAGGCAGTGGTGCACGACTCATTACAATTCTTCTTCTAGCTCTTCCTCCAGACATAGTATTACCTTGAGTTTCTTTAATCGGCCTTAGAATGTAGGAGAAATATTTCCAATGCTTCTAGTGTTTCCAGTGCTTTCAATGGCCCATGTCAGTCTCACCATCATCATTTTTAGATCATAGTTATTGGATCCACTCTCCTTCTTTGGAGCATCTCTCTTCATATATCTCCTTGTATGTATTTTTGTCTGAGATCAACTCTTCTCTTATAGAACTAGGATTTGTTTGAGTTCTACTTTTTATCTTTTTGTAGGAGCTACTTTTACGCTCCCATTTTGTATTCTTCATTGGTACTACACAATCCCATTAACCTACTTTCGCAGTCATTTATTGGACATTAATAAAAATATCTTATCTTATCTTAATACAGTAAAAGATAAGAGTATAAAATTAAAGTTTGTATGCCCACTTGGTTTCCTTTTTTATGAAACACTATTTTTCATCTTTAACTAGAGTGGTCCAAAAACAAAGATAAAGGATAGATCCTATCCATATGGGAAACTAGGAGAGTCCTGACAATAGTAGTGATCTCAAGCAAGAACCTTGATGTACTCCTCAAGTATCTGGGGGGTTTATGTAGTCACATATAGAGGCAAGTGATGCTCTTCAAGCCCAAGTCAATTAATGAAGCTTGTGTACAGGCACAGTACCTGGAAAACATAGGCCAAAAGAAAGGACAACCCTTTATGACTAACAAAACAAAAAATCATAGAACCATGAACATAGATTTCAAAATAGTTAAAACATAGAGCATTAACACATTGAGGACTTTGGGCTTGCCCAATAGCTTCTTCCTTGTTTAGTGTAGATATTTACATGGGCACATCTGAAACATCAACAAGGGGATCCATTTTCATAAAGGCTCTAGTTAGGTCCTACCTTAAGGTAGCCATGACCAATTTGAGTTGTGATTTTTCCTATTTGTTGTCCCTAAGAACTCGAACAAGAAGAATTTTTATGACCCAATATGGTTCAATGCCTCTACTTCCCTCGGCCTCCTTTCCCTTGCCATTATCATCATGAAATTCCTTGAACAGGGCTTCCTAAGCTTCATCAATGGAATTCTGGATGACCCACATGGTTTACTCTTCATATTTACACTCAAGCCAATATTTGCAAGCTTTCCCCCCTCTTCTACAGCAGGTGTGTTGCCTCTCCATGGCTTTCCCCACAACAGTTATGCCTTCTCTTTTCCAAAAGGTTATTTGGAGCAACCTCACCAAATGGATTCCACACCTTTATCGCAGCACTGGCTTGTTCTGAATCAAGACTCCATGAGCCTAGGCCACCATACTAGTCTCAACCAAGGGGAGATAGCCTCATACTAAGTGCCTTCTCTTTGAAATTCATTGTGACTCTCCCACAAATAACCNTCTGAATCAAGACTCCATGAGCCTAGGCCACCATACTAGTCTCAACCAAGGGGAGATAGCCTCATACTAAGTGCCTTCTCTTTGAAATTCATTGTGACTCTACCACAAATAACCGCCATTGCTCGCATTAACACAATCCTTCTTGGTTCAAATAGAATCGTGTTGAGTCTTGACCCCCTTAACTTCCCTTGCCATCTGAGCTTACTCTGTATCCATTTGCATGTTTCCGGCCTCTGTTGATCAAACTCTCATAACTCTCTTTGTCCTCCTCATTAAACACCTTCACTTGGCATTAAGAGTTGCATCTTATCATGGCCATGGCTTGAAATTTCATTGCCACCTGCCCCTTCTATTTATCTCGCATTGGGGGTGAACCCTAACAGATTCCTCACCCTATCAAGGGGAATAAATTTTTTATATTATTTAACATATATTTTTAATTAAATAAAGAAAAAAATTATAGCTAGTTGAAGAATAATATCTCAAAATAAATAAATAAAATACTTGTTATTAAAATATTTTAATATGAGATAAAATTATTTTAATTAAACATTTTACATTGAAATATAAAATGGTTTAAATTGAATACATACTTAAAAAAAATATTCTAAACATGTTAAGAAATTATCATTTTTTGCTATTCAAAATAAGGGGAGAGGAAATTGGTATTTTTAACTTAAATTTAGTAAAAATCATTTTGAATTGATGAAATTGTATTTATTGTATGTTTGAATTGCACATTCATGTAATAATAAGAGTAGGGTGGATTAATGAAATTATTGGAAGTTAACATTGTGCATTCATGTCATTACAAGGGTAGGATGCCTAATCCAAATTTGCAACCAAAACAATTATCTAAAATTGTAATTTAAGTTAAGAATGTCTAACCAATTTTTACTCATGGAAAATAAGAAAATGTCTAAATCTTAGATTGTTTATCTTCTTAAAATAAATAAATAATGATGATGATGATGATGATGATGGTTAATGTCCCCTGAGACCAAACTTTGGTCTATCGGACCTAAAGAAACAAATTATTTAGTTTGATTTAAAATTGTATTCCTATGCTCAAAGAGCTTGGAGAGAAGCGTTCTGAGCTCACTATTATTTTGACACGTTAAAAGGCCAGGAAGGTCGGTATTGCAACAAAGATTATGAAACTGAGATCTAATGTGGGTGTACATAGGGCACTCTAAGAGGAAGTGATTTTCATCCTCAATGTTCATATTCTCATAAAGATTGCAGATCCTTTCCACCCATGGTGTTTTAGGAACTTCCCAACGACCTGTTTCACTATGGAGCTCATGAGAGTTCGTTCTTATCTTGGCTATATTAATTTTTTTCTTTGAACTAGTTAAAACAAAGAGATACTTTTGATCTTCTAGAGTAGGGTTGATGACCTCCTTATAATATCTTAATATTCTTTTAGCCTCTAAATCTTTCTCACACCACAATTTCTCTTTAAAATTAGAAGTAACAATATTTTTAATGTTATTAATATTTTGCAATGCAACATTTTCATCGATCTCCCAATGGTCTAACCAGCCCTGGTATCTTTATACCAACCTCGCTTGAGCCTTAGGTGGTTTTGGCTGGAATTTAAAGCTAGCTTAAGAAGTTTATGGTCTCTCATGTTATTGATTTTGTGCTTGTACAATAGGAGCCTAGTCATAGCTAGGCTCTCAATAGGGGAAAGACCCACTTCTATAAGGAGAATGGGGTAGCGTGTATTGCTTTTAATTTTGAGGTTATACGTTATATAACGCTTCTGGATTTGCTTAATCTTTCTCCAGGATTCTCTAGAGATGCTGCAACCCCAAACCTCACACCCATACAAGATAACAGGAGTGACAAAAGTTTCAAAGAGGAGCTTCTTTTTATCCCTCATCACAAGGTTTGTTGCTTTACAATTATTTTCAACACCAAAATAAGCTTTCCAGCCTCCATTAATCCTTTTTTCAATGCTATAGTTCTAGTTAAGCTTGTGATGAATATCAATTCCTAGGTATTTGTAAGAAGACACTTCCTCCAAGTTGCTATTGCCATACACAAAATTAGCGTAAGTGTCCTTCTTGGATTTGATAATCATAACTTTTGTTTTGTCAGTGCTAATAGTCATACCCATGGTAGAGAAAAAATCCTTAAGAAGTCTTAGTTGCTTATCAAGATCAGATGGACACCTTGCCAGAAGAACAATATCGTCAGCATAGAGAAAAAGGATGATGACTATTCCAGCTAAGATCATGCCAGGACAACCTGCTTCCCCTAAACAACCTTCTAGCTTATCGATGTAAATGCCAAATAGGGTAGGGGAGAGGGGGCTACCTTGTTTAACTATGATATTACACTTAATATATTTCGACCACCCATCGTTGCTCTTAAACTTGGCAATGACATTCTCGTATAATCTTATTGCTGCAGCTCTCAACTCGAAAGGAACCTTTCGCTCTTCTAATCTATTGTATGGGCTAATTCTAGGTACTGTATCGAAAGCCTTTCTAAAGCCCACAAAGCAACAAAAGAGATTGGATTTATCATTACGACATTCCTCCATAATGATCCTAAGTAGAACGAGGTGGTATGTTGTTAAGTGTTGTCTTCTAAAACCCGCTTGGCCTTTAGCCCGCTTACCTTCACTTTCAAGCCATATGATGTTGATCTTCTTTTCCAAGATAATACCATATAACTTGGCTAAGAGAGGGCTAATCATAATTATCCAATAATACACCCATAATAGCATGGTAGCTTAGCAAAACAAAAAACAAAAAACAAAAAACTATAAACAATATTTCTAAAATAAATTTCTAACTTTATAATAAAATTAAAAATTAACTAGTAATATAAAAATTAACTATTATTATCAATCCTCTTAGTAATGGCAAATCAGAAAATGTATAAATCTTAAATTCATTAACTTTGTTCTTAAAATAAATAAATAATTTACCAATAACATGGTAATACAGAAAGAAAAAGACTATAAACCATATTTCTAAAAAAAATCTTTAACTTCAAAATAAAATTAAAAATTAACTCGTAATATCAACTCTAAAGAGAAATGTTAACACTAAACTAATATTTGATAACGAAACGAAAATGTATAAAAAAGATACTAGATACGAACACATTTTCACCACTTTAGCCATGAATTGATGTTAATGCCTATTATGAAATGATATTTAAGTCGAAACGCTGACGCTAAACTAATAGTTAATAATGAAACAATATGTGAAAAAGATACTAGATACAAACACATTTTCACCACTTTATCCATGAATTTATGTTAATGCCTATTATGAAATGATATTTAAGTATGATGTGCAATTTTTTAATACGCTCATAAAATGTTCTAAGGAACAAATATTAATTCCAAGGGTGACTTGTACCTTAGTATGATTCTAGTTTGTTACATGCCCTTCCTAACTTGGAGTGTGACCAAAAGAGGACCTACAATAGGTCTATTACGGATCCCCACCTATGGTGGACTTATGTTTTTCTTTATGTCCAACACAACCATGAAATGTGTCTGGTGTGTCATTGAGTATTCTCTATATATCTTCCATGTAACATATCTAACAAATGAGCATGTACATAATCATGCTTCATTTATTTTAGATTATCAAGCTTAGTCAACATAATATAACCATGGAGATCATCAATACACCCACCATCTAAGGTGATCAAAGTTAACCAAGTTAGCACCAACTTCAATGATAAACTTAGAGAGATTTTGATTGTTTCTAAGATTCACATAGAGCTCATTACAATCAAATTAACTAATCAAATTGACTTTGTAATTGCTTATTAATGGACATTTTATGTGTTTACCTGTATACATATGTACTAAACATCTCATGTGTAAATCATCATATTTTTTACCACTAATATAACCAAGTTGTGCCAATTTTTGAATGATGGATATAAGATCGTTGTATCTTTGTGTAGCTAGGGTTCTACCCTAGTTGTTGCATTGTCTTGGCTCCCATTCATAGCGTTGTTCACCACATCACCACTCCACCTAATTATTCATGTTCACCCTCCAAACCCTTCAACATCATTATTTTGAAGTTTCACATTATGGACAAAAGGCCCCTCTCCCTTGAAGGCTATACAGTGTTCCAGTAAATGGATCATGCCCCTCTCTTCACATCTTAAGTGTAGAGGAAGTCATCAAATCAAATAAATATTTTAATGAGAACTAAACACCTTTGTTCTATACTACCTTATTCACCTTCCTAATCTTGAGCAAATTCCTCCATGGACTTCTTTTGAAAAGCTACTAAAATCTCAATTATCCACGTAGCTAGCAAAACTTTGGAGGATGTGGAGTTTTACTTGGAACACGGCCCAATATACCACTAACAAATTATTGCAAGGGTTGATGGACTTACACAAGTGGGCCTCTACAAATTTGGAAACACGTGCTAAAGGAAGAAGCATGCTTCTATCCTTATGCTAATGGTGTCTTTATAGTGGAATATGATTCAATCTCTAGTAAAGATCGGATTCTTTACTCTAGTCCCTTGTTCTAGGGACATGTTGACATTTACATGCAGCCATGGCTCCCCAATTTTGACCCTTCCTTGGACACTCTTTTCACTACACCAATGTGGATTAGGATTTCCAACCTATCCCTTCAATTTTGGACATTGGATTTATTTGCATGCAGTTAGGAACTAGTTAAGCTTCATTTTGATTGTTTATAAACTAAGAAAAGTTAGATCATTACATTTGTGATGATATGTGTACACATTGGTTTGTCAAGAGGATTGTTAAAATAGATTTGGTTGGAAGCTACAAATTATGTGTGGAAGAAGAAGTTAGACTACAAGTAACTGTTTTTTCAATGTAGACGATCCACTACAAGGAAAACACCAATTAGCAAAGGTTTTTATGGAACCATTTATCCATTCTATGTGTTTTGTGAAGATGAATAAACGAAGGTTTTAGTTGATGTTTTTTCTTTAGTGTGCTTTAACCATATTGTTGCGCGTGCTTTTTTTTATCGCTTGCACCAATGCATAACCCTCCCACAAGCGTCATGGTCATTAAAATATTTTATAAATAATACTAGCCATTTTTTCAAAACAATATTTCCAACTTGCCTTTAATTTTTAACCACATCAATGCCTAACCATGTCACATGCATTGAAGTAGGTTAAAATATTTAGGAAAACATATGGGTCATTTGTTCAAAGAAATGTTGTTAATGCGCCATTGACCATTCCATGTGCAACAAAGCAAGTTAAAATATTTTATAAAAAGCACTAGCCATTTGTTTTAAAAAAATTGTCGGTGAACCAAATGGATTAAACATCATTAGTTTGTAACAATACAATGCACAACATACTAGTTTTATAGTTTAAAAGAAAATACTTGTTAATGCACCCAATCCATTTAAATGCATTGGTGTGAAACCTACCATGTGCACCAAGGTAGGTAAAAATATTTTTAAAATATCAATCATTTTCTAGTTGGTGCACCGATATACTTAAACAACACTAGTGCATAATATTGACATATGCAAGCCCTAAACAACATTTCTTTGGCCCCGCAACAAATTGGTGTTGCTAAAGGAATCCCTAATACTTGACTAGAATTATTCCTCTTCGATATCTTCCAACTGGTTAATGCACACCCCAAATGGAGTTTGTATGTGGAAGTTGCATTTGTAGGAATTTGATGTATCGACTAAACTCCTTAGAGCCCACATTCCTTTTGTCGCTTCGTCTCCAAGGGTTTTTTGGATATTTAGGGTTTTTCCTTGTAGGGTTTGACACATTATGTTGAAAGGCCATTTTAAACCTCTTGTAATTGTCTCCATGTGAATGAGTATAGATGATACATATCTCTTCAAATGTAAGATACCACCACTCTATCTGGTTTCTATTGATTTGTAGTTTATAGTCTTTTTCCATTTCCTTCATTCATAGAATTTGGGTTTTAATGTACTATTGTGCTCTCTACAACATCTTTGTATGTGTGCTTCCATTTTATATTCCTAGCTTCATTTTGTTCCCTAAATAATCCAAATAGGTGGTATCAAGGCATTTTTCTCTTTGTTGTTTCTCGATGCATGTCCATGAAGAGATTCAAGTATAAGAAATTAGGCATCAAACTAACTGAGTTTGAGGAAATTCACTCTTGCCAGGACAAGTAGCCTCACATGGCAGAAGAAAAGAGAGATGGCATAGTAGGATATCCTATTAATTTGTTGCTTCAGGAAGCCCTTGTGTGACAAATGAATGAGATGGTGGATAATTTCACCCAAATCCTTTAATGGTTTCCAAATATGGTGGAGACACCTTCTATAATGCCCTTAGTTTGACCCTTGGAATGTATTAAACAATACAAGGAAAAGAGCCTATAGTGGAGGCTTTTAGTGTTACAAGATAGACCAAAATTGTCAAAAAAACCTCCGCTACAACCTCCGCCAATGATACTGGATGTTTTGGTAGAGGTTTTAATGGAAATTTATTATAACTAAAAAAACTCAGTGGTTGAAGGCTTTAGCAGAGGTTTCTTCATTGGTGCACTTTATTGATATAAGTGCACTAGTGCTAACAAATACGAAATACACTGATGCATTTAAATACAAACAAGAACTAGTGCGTACCTAAATTTTAATGACACAGATGCTTTTTAACACTATATGCACCGATGCCTTATAAGAAATATAACATCGATGCTTATGAACTCTTATAACTAATAGGTGCTATAAGGGAAGGAAAACACACCAGTGAAGTTGATTGGGATGTTGACGTTCATTGCATTTTTTACATTCAGTTGTGTGGTTACAATAAATTGGAGCACTAGTACACTTATATAAAATGCATCGAGGTGTAATAATGAAAATGCAGAAGGGCATGCAACAAATAGTTTATTGCACCGGTGCATCTTTATTTTGAACACATTAGTGCTACATTTACTTAAACGCATCAGTGCGTTTAAAACGATCAAAAGCACCAGTAATAATTTTCTCTTTGGTGAACAGTGACCAGTGACATCCCATTGAAATATCTATACTTTATTTTTATTTTTTTAATTCCATTATTCATTAAAAAATGAAATATCTTTTATAATAGTATTCCACAATAATCAAAATGTTAATATGTAATTGTTACACTTATTGGTAACCCATTGTATTTCAATTGAGACACTATGTCCAGTACATTATACAAAATGTTTGATTTTCACAGGGAATTATTTCAAAATATACAGCAAGTTGCATTAACATCCAATTATATTGATCATCATTCTTTGTTGGAACTGTTGTCAATGTTCGAGCTACTTGCATGACTTGTGTCATTTGGCCAAATGTTTTGTTGATTGTCTCGATTGTGTTCCTCATCTTCAGCTTCCATCTACAAACATAAAAATAAGGTGTAATGAGTGTATCAACATTGGTGGGAATAATGAAAATTAAAATAGATAATATACAAGAATGTAAATTGACAAGCGTACCATAGAAAGAATTAAATATTGAATGACACACATTCTTTTAAAACCAAATCTCATGCCTTCTCTCAAGAACTCTTATGTTTTCTCCACTCCATACCTTGTTTCTTGCCATTTTTATACCCCATAGTAAATCATAGATTTAATATAAAGGATTCGAAATCCCGTAGTCGTACTCAGTCATAAATTCAATCCTTTGCCTCTGCTTGGAATTTAAACCTCTTTGAGTGAAAATAAACATCAATCTTTGGAGACATTATCTTGTTGGGTGAAGCTTTGAGCTCAAATTTGATCACCAAATCTTGAGTTATCTATTCACTCAAAGAGATCTAAATGTCAAGCAGAGGTGATGGAGAGAATCTTTTTTCGAGTATAACTTTAGGATTGTGTACATCAAAGGGAAGGAGATTGTGGTAGTTGATGCCTAAGTAGAAAACCAAGGATTTTCTCCCTAATACCTTTAAAGGTTGATTTGAGAGAGAGAGAGTATTAGGAATACTTGGAGATAGTTGGTACCTAATACTCTTATTGACACTTCAAAATGGGAGGTAGGTGGAATCTAAGATTGAAGGGTAAGAATTGGAAACATATGGATTATTGAGATATCAAAGGAGGATGTATATTCTTGAGGAAGGGGATATTAGAGGTACTATCCTTAAGGAATCACACATCACATTCTATTTTGCACTTCTAGTTGTAAAGAAGATGTATGTAGAAATGAAGAAACTCTTCTTTTGGACAGAAATGAAGCAAAACGTGGTCAAGTTTATTCCTAGGTGCCTTGAGTGCCATCAAGTAAAGGTTGATCATCAGCACTCGGTAGGACTGTTACAACCGCATGGCATTCCTATGTCAAAATGGGAGGTAATTTCCATGTATTTTGTGGTAGGATTGCCTCTTACCTCTCATAGTCTTGATGCCATTATAGTCATCATTGATAAACTAACCAAAAGTGCTCACTTTATCCAGTTAAGGAGACCTATGATGTTGTGGATATAACACAAGTACTCATAAATCAAATTATTCATCTTCATGAGTTTCCCAAGAAGATGATCTCAGATAGAGATGCTCGACCCATGTCCAGGTTTTTGACAAGTTTGTAGTCAACCTTAGGAACTTAGTTGAACTTAAGCATGGCTTATCATCCAAAGACAGATGGGTAAATGAAAATATTAAATTAGGTGTTCAAGGACATGCTTAGGATGTATGTTATGGATCAACAAACCAATTGGGAAAAGCACTTACCATTGGTAGAGTTTGACTAAAAAAATAATTACCACAGTTCAATCGAGATGCCACCTTATCAAGTGTTGTATGGGAGGCCATGCATAACACCATTGAGTTTGTAAAGGTTAGAGGATCAAGTGATTGTAGGACATGAGTTAATTTAGGAGATGGAAGAGAAGGTGATTCACATTAGATAGTGGTTAAAGGAATCCCAGGACAGACAAAAGAGTTATGTCGATGCGCATATGAATGACCGAAAATATAAAGTGGGGGATGCATTTTTCATTTGAATAAGGCCTAATAAAAGTACCATCCAGTTTGGGAAGGGGACAAAGTTGTCACCACGATTCATAGGAACCTTTCAATTTTTGAGAAAGTTGGACCCATTGGGTATCATCTTGCTCTGCCACCCCATTTGCATAAAACTCATAATCTTTTTTTTTACGTATTTGTTTTATGACATTATATAGCCAATGAGTCTCATAAACTAGATTGGAAGGAATTGCAGGTTTCAGACAAAGGGAGCATTAGGGTCGAACCATTATGTATATTGGACCATAGGGTTAGGCAACTTAGAAACCATTAGGTGGAGCAAGTTAAGGTCCAGTGGAACAAGTATATCCCAAGTTCTGCTACCTAGAGGACATGGATACCATGCATCGTAATTTTCCTAGACTATTTTGACTTTAACTTCGAGATGAAGTTTCCCACATAATGAGTGTATGCAATGCCCCATTTTTGACTTTACCATCTGAACTACCCATTACTCATTTTTATTTGGCTTATTATCTATGCAACTCAGTTAGTATGATGACATCGTAAGTCATGGACTTATATATCTACTATTTTGCAGAAGTTATATATGTGTGTGTGTGTGTTAATAATTTTAATGATGCTTGTTCATTGATTTTATCTTTAGCATGTAAATTTAAATGAGACATTTGGTATGTAGATATCGATTTAAGTTATATGTTGAATATATGAATGCAATACCAGGTGCATGGTACATAGAAAATATTTTTACATTGTTGTTGATTATTATTGAAGTATGTATATGTCAATGATTACACGATTATGCATGATCTTGTGTTGGGATACTAACCCCACGTTAAAGAAGCTAAGTGATAGTTGGATATTAAGGTACAAAAGTAACATTGGAGACATGGAATCAAAAGAAGAATGGTATGTTGTGAGGCATTAGTTCACGATTTGTTTATTTTAATACATTGCTATGATATTTGGGCAAGTGTGTTTTACATGAAGCAAAGTTTCCCATGGTTATTTGATGACGTAGAATCCACAAACGACAACAATGACACAATAAGGTGTTGAGCCTAGTTCTATCAGGGGGTGGAGGCATTTCCCGATGTTTATCCTTTGATACTTGGAGTCATGGGAGGGATGTGCTAAGGCATGCTCCCCAAGTTGTGTGATGATGACTAGCAGTTGATTGTTGAGGAATCTTGGTCTATGTAATTCACACTTATGCTTGTAGGTTATATTTGGGGTTAGGTCAATATAGTTGATGCTCCAAGATATTCTGACAAAGGAAGGATAGGATGTGGAAGATAGTTGTCAATTAGAAAAGACGAAGCATTTATCTAAGGATGTTAAGGAAGTTAACTATCACAATTTGATTTCTTAGGTATGATAAATCTCTTGCTTTACCCATGCGAGATAAAATCAGTTTACTCTATAGTTTGTATTAAGTTATTAGGAACTTATTGTCAATGAGTGGATTATGATTTAATCATGTTTATTAATTATGCTCATTAATTATTGATTATGATTTGACTATGCTTAATCATGTTACTAGTTATGCTGATTAATGTTTGATTTTAGTAACTAGGCTTATTGATTATTAATTATTAATCATGCTTATGAATTATTATTTATGATTAATCATGTTTATTAATGATGCTTATTGATGTTTGGTTTATTAGATCAAGCTTATTTATTATTAATTATTAATGGTTGGATTATGATTAAATATGTTTACTAATAATGTTTATTAAATGTCGATTTTATTAATTAAGCTTATTTAGTATTAATTATTAAAGGCTCAATTATGATTAACATGATTATTAACTATTGATTTTATTAATTAAGCTTATTGGTTATTAATTATGAATGATCATATTGCGATGAGTGTGTTGTTTGGTGTTTGGTTTTAAATGAAGATGAAGTCATGGTAGATTAGAAAATACAAATATTATTAGTTTTTCCACTTATTAGGTGCATATTTATTGGTTTTAAATCTTGGACAAGGTGGTTGGCCTACTTTTATGACCCTCCTCAAAATAGGTGGGGGTGTTCTTCCCAATGAAAGATGGTGGAGTAAGGGGGAAGGCATGAAAGAATGGAGATAAGAGGGAGAAGATGAAAGTAAGAAAAGGGTTGTTTTTCCATGGAAGGAAAAGACCAAAGAAATTCAGCTGGGTTGTTTGTGGATATCACGGGCATGGAGGGCTATAAAAATGTGAAGTTTTCTCGAGCTAGTATGGGAGAACTGCTAGTTGGTTGGGAGGAAAATCCCAGTTTAGGTACTCTTGGAGCAAGGGAGCACTATGGGATTTCATATTCAGACATATGTACCAGGTAAACCATTCAATTCCTCATGTTTCAAATGTCCGAGTAAATTAGAAAAATTAAATTGAATATATGCAAATTCATGTTTATACTCTCAAAAGAAGAACTAGTTTTTTCAAGTCATAAATTTATTCACGTTATAATTGAGATTTTGAGTAAGAAAAATTACACATAATATTGTTTAATTTCTTATGTGTGTTGAAAATCGGTTTAACTGTTACTTTTTGAATGATTCTTTTTGTTGTTGTATGTTTTTGCTATTACAAGTCTAACAAGCCTCATTTACCATTGCTCTGGAAACACCTCCTGTAGTTTAGATATAACTTTATTATTGGAATCATTGGATTGATTTATGTGTTGTTAGTGGAAAGTACATATATACGTTCTTTCCACTAGATCCCTTGAATAGTTTTATAAAAAAATTCCCCCTTTCATTAACTTCCAACACCATTCTAGATGAGCTAAGGACCAATTCATCATCATTTACATATTCCATAATTTGTTTTTCCTTGAATGGCATTCCCTTATGTTGTTGTCAACCACTACAGAACATTCACCATCTGTGAAATAAATTGTTTGAAACATGTTACCAAATATTCTAGAGTACAATATTACTAAAAATTCAAGAAAATATTCATATTGATTACATTTTCATTCACCTCATTCATCCCTTTGCAAATTTTCCATTAAGGTTTTACACTCTTATGCACTTAGCTTGCAAAGAATCTTACTGGGCTTCCTCATTTTTTGGCTCTACATGACACACATTAACCAATAAACATTAGTTAAACATTTTATTTTTGTAAGCAAGTACCCACGGAGGATTTGATATCATGACCTTCCATTTACAACTTCTCATTTCAAGTACCCACTACCAATTACTCTAACCCCCATGGGATACACATTATTTAAACTTACATATAATTCAAATATATTAATCATGTACTTAAATTACAAAGAACTTTCCTTCTTTGCATTTTTAGATGTGCTCCCATCATACTGATTAGAATTATTGCTTCTTGAACTCTTATCACACATTTTTCAAACAATAAATTACTTGGACCATTAAATAGAGAAGGTATTAAATATATTATAGAAATAAATTACATAGATTTCGTCTAAAAAAAGTAGTCTACCATCTTGGTGCGTTTAAAAATACAAACGCCCCGGTGTGTTTACATAGTGGTGCATCATAGTTGATTGCACCGTTACTGAAACATAAATTAAAAATTTAAGACACCTTTTTTGGTGTGATATATTTAATCTAAAGCACCAGTGTTGAATGATACATTTTCATTCCAAGTGCAAAGATGCATTATACAAAAAGGATTGCACCGAAAAATGTGAAAGCATTTTTTAGAAAAAAACTTGACAAGGACAAGGCTTTGGATCTTATACAATAAGTGGTCCCATTGCATCCAACACCTTATATATAAAACCACAAACTCATTAAATCTAAAATGATTAAAAAGAAAAAAACCTGAACTATGAAATAATAGAGGGAGGTAAACCCTTATGTGAAATTTTGAAGCCACATAAAACAAAAGGATGCAATAAAAAAACAAGGGTTCAGTGTTGAAGGTAACTATGATTTTTATTTTTTTATTTTTTTGAATTTATTTTTAATCTTAATAGGAAGATAAATAAATCATGCATTGAGATCGGTAGTAAGAATTTACATGAAATTTCTACTATGCAGGGTTTTGTGTGATTCACCATACCTTACCAATTCCAATCTCAGAATAATCTGGTTGCTCCAAACTCCTCCACGGTAAGCCTCTCTTACAAAACTATCCCATCAAGATTTCGACAAAACAATAAAATAGTGATTAGTTTTTTTTTAAACGCTTTATGAAATTAGTTTTTTGAAAAACAAATTTGTGTTCCCTTTTCAGCTCATGGGGAAAATATTGTGTGTTTTTATTTTATTTTATTTTCTACACATTAGTGTGCTTATATATATAGGCACACCTATGTAATGTAATAAACAACACAATATTGCCATATACCTTCATTTAACTTTTTCCAAAAAATAGATGCACTACTGTATTGGCATACAATAAAGAAATTTAAATAAAAATCATTCACCAGTGTGTATGAAAAAAATGATTATACTAGTGTGATTATATATACTAAGCACACTAATGTCAATAAAAAAATGAATAGTTAAATTTTTGCTATCAAATATAGTAGATATTTTATTTTCTAAACATTTTTGCGAATGTTTAAAGATGGTGCATAAGGGTTTTAGCCACACCGGTGCATTTGATTATTCAGGACACATCAGTGCATTCATATTATTAAAGCGCACCAGAGTATAAAAAAAACCCTATGAATATATGTTTGAACTTAACATGGTATATTCATCTCAAATGTTCTTTTAAGATTCAACAACATCAATTAGAATACTTCATGGTATACATATGTTGTTTAAACTCACCTTATTCTTAACAAATGGTTTCAAAAATATATTGGAAGTTAAATTGTGAGATGGTTCTCAAAATTTATTTTAGGACTATAAAAACGTATTGATTGCTAATTTGGCTCAAATTCAAGGAGGAAAAGTTATAATATCAAATGGCCAATTCTTCAAATTCTAGCTCATTCCATATTTTTCAAAGTTCATCGAGTTCTACCTTTCCATCTCCAGTAAGTTCATATTTTATTTATATTTTGATTATGTAATTGAATTTATGTTATTTATCCATGTGAATATGAATAACAATGTATTCAATTTTGAAGGATATTGGTTTAGGATCGCATTCAGATGCACAAAATATTCCACCAGTTGAAAAATGTAGCAAGCTCTTATTAGGAGGAAGAAACCGCAAGTAGTTGGTAGATGAAAATGGATAACTACTTTACCTTGCCAATTGTAACATGAAATTTTCCAACCACAATACTAGGTCATCACTATAATTTGTCATGAGTTGGATCTCTTTTATGACACAACAATACTTTGTGGTTGTTTAAAATGTCAAGGGTTAAAGGAGAACCCTCAGTGTTTCACACTCACCCATTACATTAATGATCGAGTACCCAATGTTGATGGTCTAATGCCTCCTACTGCAGTAAAAAACCAATAAGTGATATATAAAATACGCGTAGGAACATTTCCTTATGCTCATTTTCTGAAAAGTTGGAATCCAAAGCAACTATGTTTCGTTCTAAATTGGCTAACCCATATGATTTTGTTTAGTCAACTGAAATGTTTAGTGATCCAAAGTATGATATCAATACCACCCAAAAAATATGTACTAGGAGATCCAAAAAGTTGTATGAGTTGAGAGCAAAGATGTCTAAGTACACACCAAGGTTGGTCTGATTGTTGGACGGTAGCAATGGATTCTTTCTTTCTGTGCATTTGCAAAGTAAATACCAAACTTGTCACAACCACACTTTGTATGGAACTTGGCTTTCTTCTATACCTATTCCAGATGTTGGAATTGAATATTCCTTTTGTGGTAATAATTTTATGATTTCCAACTCTAAGATAGATGCTGCAAATATTGGGTTGTTTATCCTTTCACATATATGTGTTCCTCTCAAACAATCAGTATCACTTATGCCATTTTACGCTCCTATTTATTATCAATCCAATTACTTGGATATTGTTAAATACAAACATAGCATTTCCATTTATAGTATGTGCATGAATGGTTGTGCTTTTGGAAACTTTAACAAGAAGAACCTATTGTATATCTATGATCACCCACATACTCATGGGAACAATGCAAGGTTCATAAATAGTTCTAGGTGTTCTTTATTTTTTGCAAATTTTTCATTTGAGGAACACTCTAATAATTAGGATTTCTTTATGAAAAAGGAAATAATCTAGATTTGTTGTTGTGCATGCAATATGTAGTTTGTCTCCTAGTGGTGAGTTATTAATAGACTATAACTTTCTTAGACCACCAACCGCTCATCAAATATGCCTTGCATAACGACTAACTTTGGACACCCCTAGGGGTGTAAGACATAAATCATTGATTAATTGTATTTTACTATTTTCAATAGGATTAATGTCAATGTATTGCTCAATTTTATATTTTATTTTATAAATTATTCGCTGTTGAACAATTAGTATTGGAAAAAGTCCCATGATTATATAATAATTTTTTGGTATAATTTTTGAGAAAACCAATTGCATTGTGCTTACTAATATCATCGATGTAATGTTCAGTATTTTTGAAATTAGGATTTTGATGATGAGAAACTTATCTACCATATTCTGTTGCACCTCACTACAATTCCAAACTGAGAGAAGGCTGCAAAAAGAGTGCAACTCAAAGAGGAAAGCATACCAAGCATGGTTGAATCAACCACCTATTCAATTTCGATGAAGTTTAGACTCACAAAGTAGGAATGTCTATAGTAAAAATAGTTCTTCACATGTTGGAAATGGAGGCAATGAAATAGAGGTTGGTATGGATGACTTCTTACGAGTATGGGTGACTTCTTACGAGATACAAGTTCCATGGAGGCAACTGTTAGATGCATTCCAACATGATGAGCTAGGGTATGATGCTCATATCACGTGTACCTTCTTCAAAATCTTTAAATATGCTTCTACCACCCTTGTCGTTGGACTTGGCCAATCAAAGTATAGTGAGTTGGGGCTAACAATGTTACTGTACAACTTGAAAGCAATGTATGGCATGTCAAACATGTGTTTTCTCATCATTTTTGAGGTAACTGACCATCAAGTCCCTTATATTTGGAGGAATCTTGTTACATAATCAACATTCAAAATGGTCGATTTTATTAATGTTAAATGACATTGTACATTTCTATTTCCTACTAACTACAGGTTATTCAAAGATAAGGTACTTCCAAGAATTAATGTCTTGCCCGACAATTGTGAAGAGGCAAAGCAAATGTTGAAAATGTTGGGTGTTGAGTACATATCATATCATGTTTGTCCAAATGATTCTATTATATATATGTACAAATATGCAAACAAAGAGATATGTCCAAAATGTGGGAATGATAGGTACCATAAATCAAGCAACAAGGGTAAAGCACATGGTTCTCCTCATAATATATTGAGGCACATGCCTATAATCCCATGGATTCAAAGTCTCTCTCTCATTGCAAAGAATTAGCTATGTTTCAAGGATGACATGCCTTGCACCGAAGTGAGTCAGGAGTTATGTGAATCCCAATAGATTCAATAGGCATGAAGCATATAGAGAATACATGGCCTGATAAATTCAATGTTGAACCATGGAGCCTTCGGTTGAGCATATCCATGGATGGAATCAACCTATATTCTCTCCATATACTTACCACCTATTCTATTTGTCATTTAATGATGATCAATAACAATACCCCCCCATGGTTTTATGTGAAGAATGAACATATTATGCTAGCTATTATAGTCCATGGTAGAAGACAAGTGAAAAATATGAATGTTTACCTACAACCATTGATCGATGAATTGAAGGAATTATTGAAAGGGATAGAAGTATATGATGTATCAAGACCTTACCAATAGAGATGAATTTTATGTTGTACAAAATATGTTCATACACCACACATGATTATTTGGAATTACAAGTTTGCTTTGGTAAACATGTTGATTGATCTGTTTATATTTATACCAATATTTTTTGGCATAGTTAATTCGATGTGGTTGTATTGATCTTCAACACTAACGTGCTTTGTATACAATAACACGACATTTCATGTAACAAAAGGGTATCATGGATGTAAATGTTGTTGACCTTTTATGAAGGTTAGGTGGTCCATCCACCTACAAAAGTGGGTGTACAAATTATTCAAGGTATTCCTCCCAAAATACCACCCTTATAGAAGATCAATATTTGCTTTCAATGGTAAACTAGAGATAACCCAAAGGACTTAAATAATGACTCCAACTCATTGGATTGGGGAATAGAGAAGGAAAAGAAAATTTTAGAAATGTTTTATTTAAATGGGGAACCTATGTTTGATGATCGTAAATTATTCAATACCTATGTTGATAAAATTCCCATTGAGATGAAAAGGAAATCGATATTTTATGAGCTCCCATATTAGGAGCATCTTAAGATTATCGTGAATTACTAGATCCCATGTATATATTTAAAAATGTTTCATGTAATTCTTTATGGAGGCACATATCATCGAAACAAAGTGACACATTGGTTGTTAAGAGATATCTTATTTCTTCAAATAATAGAAAGAAGCATTGGCCAAGACAAGAAAATACAGGAGAGGTTGGGCCCTCTTGGTATTTTAAAGAAGGTGATGTCCCATGGGTTTTGAAGGAAGATGATATTGCTTTAGCGAAGAAAGCTATATTAGGTGTGAAGCTGCCCTATTTTTATGGGTCTACTATATGACATTGCTTCACTATAGAAGAAAATTTGTTAGGGTTGAAATCATATGACCATCTAAACCTTCTAAGGGTACGTATGCTAAAACATGTTTTTTTTTACACCGCAAGTTAAAACACAATTAAATTTTTATGTGTTTACTTTGCAGTGTCATAATCCTTTGCTTGTGTGTGGGCGTGTGAACCATGATTTCCCCAAATAAATTTGGTGCGCCATATCTAGATTATTTGCATTTGTACGGTTGGATCACATCAAAGGATATTCATATGGTTATAATTCCATGGTGGCGTCAAGAGATAGATTAGACTATTTGTATGTTTGAGAAGTAACCGCCAACAAGTTTCATGGACTCGCAGGTTCATATTTTAATTCAACTAGTTGATGAGGTTGAATTAGTCAAGGTGGTGTCATGTCGTTGGATGTTCTTCTTAAATAGGTACATGAAAAAAATTGTTTGACAAAGGGAAAAACCCAAGGGTCTATGGAAAAGGGGCGCATAGTATATGAGTTGTTCTATTATGTTAGTGAGTACATCTAGCAAATTGACCACACACTAGGTGTAGTGATTTGCGATGAACAAATGGATGAGGACAAAAGGAAAGGGGAGCTACTTCAAACAAATGGAAAAATACACATGATAAAGAGTAAGCCACTTATCTTTTGTCACATTTATACAGAGTAACTATTCACACTGAACTTCACAATATATATTTGATCTCATACATATTATATGTCGATTTGATTTCATGAATACAACAATAAATTTAGAATTTGATGCCATCAATAGATTCATTCTTTACAACATAGAGGAAACACAAATGTGCGTCGCATTGTATGAAGAGAAGAGGAGGAAATGGGACATTGACATGAAATAATTTAAATGGTTGGAGGCTAGAAGCATGCCAAGTTATCTTGATAATTTAAAAGGAAACACGACAATGATTTTTCCCAATAGTTGGGTTGTTGACCAAGTCAAACAGAAATAAGGTGCATCTAGTCGCTACTTGCCTACTAAAGAAAATGCATTAAACATAGGGATCAGGTGAAACAACTCAGTAATAATCTATTTGTGTAAATTTTTAACTTTATAATGCACCTTTGAATTATAAGTTTTTTTAATATTAATGGTGTGGTTATTATACATATGAAACCATCATTTGTTTACTTTTTTACAGGTGCATTTGTTCCCATCTATGTGGGAATATGTGCATCATTTTTGCACCGAAGATGTTGATGATGGATGTGCCACAAAAGACTGTAAAGTGGAAGTTAAGTTTGACAAATCTAGTCATGATAGACACCATGATAAAACCTAGTAGGGTGGAAGTTAGGTTACCTCAAAAATATAGAAGAGATCATTCAAGTGTATTTCTCATCTTTCCAATGTGTTATTTTTAGGTGAAAGTGGTGGGACACCTTCAACTGAAATAATGTAAAGGAATACCATGATAGTAGGATGATATGTATCAACTCTAGAATGATGTGGGATGAAAATAAAGAGCTTTATGTTTTCCTAAAACACTGCAACCGAGTGTTATTTTACCTAAATGTGTTGGATAAGGATTGGTGGTTAGTATTAAGACATCACCCCACATCACCCTAGATCAAAACATAGGTTTGCGAACAACAATGCTATCATACCAAGCAAGGAATATAATCAGGGCGATGGCACCAAAGAGTAATATGTACATGTTTTATCTCTTCATTCATAGTGTTGATGTATGATTTTTATTATTATCTTTAATTCTTTAGGTATATTGTTTTTTTTCATCCTATGATAGTGGAAATGGAAAGTTAATCATCATATATTTTAAAACAATAATCAATTTGATGCGTAATGTATTTGTCTATCAAGTAATTGTGATTATACGGAAGGATTGATTGAAAAAGAATTTTATTTTAGTTAAAGGTATTTATATCTCGTTGCATATTTAGTTTAAAATTTTAGAATTATTGTGGCATCATATGTGTGTCGATATTGAAAAAATATGGGCCAGTGATCCAGGAGGATATCTAAGATTGATAAAAATGAAGTATTCAAATTGCGAACAAAAGCTTATAGTTGCGTAGATCTCAATGATATATTTCCAGTGATGTTTGTTTCGCGTAAAATAACCTCTGAATGAGAAAGTTATTGAGTTTTGAACTTTCAACAAAGCACGTAAAAGTGGAAAAAAGGGGTTCCACATGGCACCACTATAAGGGTGACACGTGGAGTGTAGGGGAAATGACATGGCACTCTAGGTGGCAGTACAATGCTGACTCTTCAAAACATGTTGGCATATGAGGTGGACCTATTGCAGGATGACACATGTCAGTTCAGTTTACCAAAATTTTTGGGGTCGGGGAGGATTGAACCCCCTACCTATTCTCCACCAAATTATCCACACTATACGCCTAACTAGGATATCTAATATTGGTTCTTAACATCTATAGGTCCCAACCTCTATATAAATTTGATTGCAACTACTAACTTTGAAATACAACATGGATGAAAGGGCAAAGGTCCAAAGAAATCCCAAAGGTGCTCTATTCTGTAGCAAATTATGATAACTAAAACTTTATTTTAAATAGGTGAATGCACAAATTTCTTCTCCTCTGAAACAATTTTACAACTTCTGTAGGATTGTCGAAAATGGACACCAAAGCTATCCTCTATGGCTCCCAGTAGTTGATAACTTACTAGTTTTCAACACTTTTTCTTGTACAAAATGGGTCCAAGACCTACTTCGGAAACTTAGGAAAAAAATCAGTGCAGGAGAAGCAAAATCTCTGTATCAGGAGCAATACTATTTCATATTCTAATTATGTTGATATCCTCTGCTCAAATTGATAATGTTCCTATTAATTTATGTACTCCTTACAAATTAACAATTTCAAGTTTTTGCGACTTGCTAGCCTTTGGCCCTTCAAGTACAAGTATAATTTTCTCTATGACTCGTACAAACTGGGAAAATTTACAAAGTCAATAGATGACCGAAATCCTATCAAGAGTCTGTCCCAGTAAGATCAAATTTTCCAATTCTATTGCTTTGGGACAGTTTTACCCAGAATTCTAGTTTTTACCCTCATCGACGAATAGTAAATACTTATTCTTTCTTTTTCCAATTCCTTGAATTCCTTGAGGAATTCTTCAAATCCATTTCTGTGTTATGTTCTCCACATTCAGTTCCTGCTATTAAATTTGTGGTTCTTTTTATGTTTCTGGTAGATTTCACAGCCCAACATTGTAAAATGAAAAATATGGCCTGTTCTTCAAATTGGTGCTGAATCTGCAAAAGTTCTATCAAAACTTTTATCTAGAGAATTCCGCTATAACGCTTTTAAGAAATATAGTCAATCTAAATTAACATGCAGGGGATATCTAAAAACCAAAAAAATGTTTCCATACTTCGGTTATTCTAATTACTTTTCTGTTTGCACTCTCCTTTTCTCATTTCTCTTCAAAAACTCAGTTCTGTAGCATTGCTAAATTTCAGGCAGGTGACTGACTCACTAGCTTCTCCTTATTGAGAGAATTATATTGATTATATACTATAAACATGCCCCTGTTTGTATTTTTGCAATCTCTCATGCCTCTCTGAAAACTTCATTTTTAAGTTTTTTAGTACTCATGTATGTTTCTCTCAGGATTCTATCGACTTGATGTAGTATGTACTCCATTGTTGCTCTGACTCCCTGTCACAACGCCATCACTCCTTTTATTTGTTACTCTACAGTCACTCCCACTGTGTTACTCTGTGTGGTCACTCAGACTCTGTGTCACTCCACAGTCACTTTGACTTTGTCTTACTCTGCAGTAGTCAAGCTGTGTGCCACCATACTCCGTCATACTCCATGGACCTTTACTCTGCCTATCTATGTACCAACTGAATTTGTTGGCATTAATTTACTCCATGGACCTTTACTCTGCCTATCTATGTACCAACTGACTTTGTTGGAATTGATTTACTCCATGGAGTTTCCTCTATTGAGAAAATTAAGATAGAATCACCAGATGCATGCATTATTTCAGAGCAGACCATGAGTGAAAAGCAGTTTGGTCAGAAAAGGAAAAGCATCGAAAAATAAATTAGAGGTTCTCAATTAATGCATGAAAGTGAGTTCCTAGATCGTAGAAAAACAGTGACAGATAACATTGTTAGCAATTTTGAATCTTTTAAACATGGAAACACTGAAGAGAGCATTTAGGTTTCAAACTGTAAAGAAAATTTGAAGGGTGAAAAAGATTTTGAAAATATGCATGAAAATTATGTTCCTAATGTCAAAGATCATGTGCTTTCTATATTTGTGATTAAATACAATGAAGTTAGGTTAGTTCCAAAAACTTCTTTGCATCAAAATTCCATTTTGAAGAAGAAAAGAAAGCTCTTGAAGAAACATAATTAAGGGTTATCAACTCTACCAGAGAGATCAGATAATCAAATAAAGATAAATATTTGCACGGAAGAAGAAAATGTTCTTGAATTATTATCTAAAGTAGATCATCAAAAGAAAAGGACACAGATCAAGGCAAGGAAACTTAACTTTGATGAACATTTGCATTTGGTAAAAAGGAGAAGAATTGAAGGTGAAGATGAAACCAAGAAAAATGTAGAAGGCTCAAATAAAGGAGGCATAACAAGTGCCAATGACAACAATGGAGAAAATATGGCATTAGATAATGCTTGTGTGTTAAATGAATGCCATTTGAGAACTAATAATATCTTAAGTTCTAATAGTCTTGAAACTGTAGGCTTCTTCGGTATCTTAAGTTCTAACAGTAAGATTTTTGGACTTTTCAGAATGTGATGATGAGCATAATAAGGTAGTGGAAAATCACCAGGAGAGAGAGGACGGAACTACTCGAATAAAGTGATATAGCTTCTGCAGGTTATATTTTTCCATCATAAATTTAACAATGATGCTTGCATAAAAAGATATAGCTTCATGTGCAGGTTATCTTTTAAGTATCTTTTTGGATATCCAAAACCATTGCAAGGGATGGTATTGCAGAATATATGTTATGAGTAGTTACTTGCATAAGGAGATATACATTGCGTGTTTCAAACTTTTCGTGTACCCTCTCCTCTCTAAGCAAAAATTCCAATGGAATATAATGTCAAGCAAACCCTCATTATTCTGCAAATATATAACAGAGGGCCAAATACTATTTTGTAAACATGTAATCTACAAAGTCTGATGTTTTTTCTAGGCCATACGATTTTGATGTATCTATTTTATGTACATATTAACAATTCCATGTAAAATTAATAGGGTTGGGAAAAAATATAGCCACTAAAATTCTCCACGGGATCTATTTTAAACATATTTAAGGAGAATCTATATTTGAAAGCAGTATACTTAGCATAAAAATCATGATAATTGCTCATTATGTGTGTAGATTTTCATTTTCCTGCTTGGATCTTGTGTTGATCAAGTATGTTTAGTGTATGAATACATGGCAGATGGCAGTCTAGAGGATTGATTTTTTCAAGTGGTAGCCACACCACCTCTTTCAGGGTTTGTGCACTTTAGAAATGCTTGGGAAGTGGCCTATGGATTGTTCTTCTTACACCCTTCCAAGCTCGATCCCTTAGTTCATGAAGACCTAAAACCAGCTAATATCTTGGTCGATAAAAAACTTTACAAGCAAAATTGGTGTTGTGGGTCTAGCCAAACTTGTCCTCCCAATTGTCACATGAAGCATTACACGGTGTAGAAACACATCAATCGCATGAACATTCTGCTACATCGATCCATATTCCAAAGTATCATAGGACTGGGACACTTGAAAAAAAATCTAATTTTTATGCTCTTGGAGTTTTTCTTCTGCAATTATTAATTGCCAAATCACGAGAGGTACTTACATATTGTGTTGAAAGACCTATGGAGAAGGGAAATTTTGGTGAAGTTTTTTATCAAAATATTAAAGATTGGCTTGTCGAGGAAGCCCAAAAGCTATCCAAAATTGCATTGACATAAGGACAAGCCAGATTTAGGGACAATTGTGCTGCTAGAAATTCAGATATTGAAAGATTTTGTAGAAACCCATATTGAGCTTAGGGGAACATGGGATGAGATGACATGGGTTTTATAGAGATGTTTCATTGCAAGAATTTCACACTGCATGAAAGTCAAAATGCAAACAAACAACATTCACAAAAAACAACCAAATGGAAAAACAAAAACCTTAAGTGCTCGACAAAACTCACTTAACTAGAAAGATAGCTAAAACCATGATTCAAAGTGGATTCAAAGCAGTGTAAAATGAAAATCATGGTGCTAGAATTATAAACTCACCTACGCGAAACACCATATACTCCAAACTCATCCTCTAGTTTTTGCTCGGTCATGTGGAAATCCAAGTTGCGAAAAACCATTTGCATAAAAAATCCCACCGAAGACTCCTACTAGATAGAATCTCCGACCTATGAAACTTAGGGCTCAAAGTAAGAAATTGGTGGAACTAGCTATGCCGCTTGTTGTTGCTATTGTTGGAACACCATTTGGTTACCCATAAGCCCATAAGCAAGGGTAGGTGCTACACCAATAGATCTCTCTCACATTATTTATACTGATATTGATGGAAGAGTACAAAATCACAGAGCCGATGGTTGACCAAAGGGATAGGGGAAAGGAAGCCCTCATAATAACGACATCAAACACTACAGAAAACCCACGAAAACCATGTGAAAATCACCAAAACTGCGGAAATCTTCTTCAAAACCGCCACTGCGGAAATCTCCTCCAACATTGCCACTGCTCCCTCCATGAAAACCTGTGGAAAACCCTATGCATATGGCATTGCTCCCTCCCAAAAACCCATGGAAAACCCTGTGCATATGGAACTGCTCCCTCCCGAAAACCCATGGAAAACCCTATGCATATGGCACTGCTCCCTATCGAAAACCCATGGAAAACCCTGTGCATATGGCTCGTTTGGGGCTTGTTTGCAATAAAAAATCCCCCACGATATTGAGTATTTATATATTATATAATATAGGCCCTTTTACCCTAAATATAACATCAATATATTGGTTTGATTTTTTTTAATTTTTAACTCCCTAATATGAATGGACACGTTATCATATTGGTCCCTCAGCGACGCCCCCATGCAACCAACCTCCTCATCAACATTTTCCTCCCCAACAGTATCCTCCTCAGCGGTATCATCACCAACAATATCAGCAGCCACAAACTGCAACTCCAAAATAATACTGCACCAATTAACATACCCCTACGACCACAACTTCTTTCCCATCCTAGCCCTAATTCGAATAATAAAGCAGTTCATCAATTTGAGATTGCCAACATGCATGGTTACTCCATTACCCCAGTTCCCTGCAATGACATACACCTACGATTAGGGAGAGTAGTGGAGCCCTTAGTCATTGAAGATGTTCCATCTTCTGTGACTGAAGCAAGAATGAATCAACAATATCCATTTAATACAACAATCTCCATGATTGAGGATGCTGAGAGTCCTACTGAAATCCCAACTGAAACATAGGAAGAAACACTTATTGAAACACATCCTACACAACCAACAAGAGAACCACCATATCCTGAACGACTGATACTACAAAATATAGTGGAACAACCTTAGTTTAATCTCTTAGGGGAATTAAAGAATTTATATGTGAAAATTCCACTGTTACAAGCCCTTAATGACGTGCCCATCCATGCCAAAACAGTTAGAGATTTGTGTGTAAGAAAACCAGGGAGAAATCCTAGGGATCCACCCACTGTCCATGTAATAGGAAAACTCTGAATTAATAATGGGAAAAAATATCTTGGCTAAGTATGATGATCCTAGAAACCCTATTGTTAGAGTACACATTGGACACACTCAGATACCTAATGTTTTGGTAGCTTTAGGTGCATCTATCAATGGTATGACCATCAAAACCGTGAAAAAACTTGGGCTCACTAATGTTTGGCCAACCCTTACTATATTAGAACTTGCTGACAGGTCCACAATCAAACCCGAGGGAATCTTGAATGACCTCGTTGTCTTTGTCGATTCGTGGGAGTACCATGTGGAATTCTTGGTTTTGCAACCAAATTCACAGCTAAGGGGACATTTGTTGATCCTAGGAAGACCTTGGTTAGCCACAACAGATGCTTGCATCAGCTGTCGGTCAGGGTCCATAACTATTTCAGATGGGACTGATACTAAAAGCCTGACCTTATAGCCTCCAGCTCGACCCATCTTAGAAGTTGAAACTCCACTGTGGATGGATCTGAGAAAGAAGAAGACATTCAACTATTATTAACGATAGGGAAAGCCTTAAATTTTAAGGATGATAGAGGACGAAACTATTAACAGTTTCATCAGTTAGCCCACATCTGTCAATAAACATGTTTATCAAATTCTGAAAAGTACTTTAGGTGAAGAAGAACAAGTCTAATAGAAGAGACCCTAGTCAGTGATGCCAACATAATTCCATTAATTAAAAATTCGAAAATCATTCTAGTCGAAATAGAGCCGAGAAAACATTGAACATTAATTCGAATCTCACTCCTGATGAGATGGAACGCCTGATCACTCTGCTGAAACAACACTAGGGAGATTTTGCTTGGGAGTACATAGATATGAAGGGTATCCCTCCTAATCTGTGTAGACATCCCATTTACATCAAAATCAACTCCCGACCTATGTTCCAACCACAATGAAGGATGGACCCTAACTTAAGGGATATAGTGAAAGAAGAGATCCAAAAAATATTGGAAGCATGATTTATATACCCAATTTTAGACAGTGAGTGGGTTTCTCCACTTGTGATAGTGCCAAAAAAGAATGGGAAATGGAGAGTCTATGCAGAATATATGGATTTAAACAAAGCAACGCAGAAAGACCATTTTCCCCTACCTTTTATTGATGAGGTACTTGATACCTTATCTGGGAAGAAGTTTTTTTTTTTTTGTTTCTGGATGGATTCAGCGGTTACAATAAAATCTAGATTGCTCCCGAGGACCAAGACAAGACCACCTTAACCTGTCCTTGGGGTACCTTTGCATACAGGGTACTTCCCTTCAGTTTGTGTAATGCAACTGCCACCTTTCAAAGAGTTGTGATTAGGATCTTTTCGATATGGTAAACAACTGCATGGAAATTTTTATGGATGACTTTACTCCATACGGTAGTAGCTTTGAGGAAGCACTGAGAAATTTAGAAAAGGTTTTAGTACGTTGTCAACAAAACCATCTATCTTTATGCACTGAAAAAGTGCCATATGATGATGAACAAGGGT
This sequence comes from Pseudotsuga menziesii, assembly GCA_001517045.1. NCBI lineage: Eukaryota > Viridiplantae > Streptophyta > Pinopsida > Pinales > Pinaceae > Pseudotsuga > Pseudotsuga menziesii. The sequence continues at coordinate 127,812 of LPNX010465142.1, read as the reverse complement.
GTAGTTCCAAGGCACTTCATTTGTGCCGATGGTATCTAGGTAGACCCATCCAAAATCAGGGTAATTGAAAACATACCCACTCCTAGAACACAAAAAGAGGTATGTAGCTTATTAGGGCATGCTGGTTACTGCAAAATATTTCTCTTTTTTAGTCACTCTGTTGATGAAGGATGTACAGTTTAATTGAAATGATGCATGCCAAACAACTTTCACCGAACTTAAGAAAAGGCTATCCACAACCCCTATCCTACGAGGGCCCAATTGGGCTATGCCTTTCCACATCTCCTCAGATGCGTTTGATACTGCCATTGGAGCATTGTTGGGACAACAGGAAGGTCATGCTCCATATGCAATTTATTATATTAGTAAGTACTTGGCCCATGCTGAACTAAATTACACTCTCACAGAAAAGGAATTCGTTGCCATTGTCTATGCCACCAACAAATTTAGGAATTATATCACTAGATACTCCACTTTTGTGCACACTGATGAATCAAGCATTAAGTACTTAATGAACAAACCTGTCACTATTTCTATATTAACTATATGGTTATTACTGTTACAGGAATTTGATATTACAATCATTGACAGACCTGGGAAGGAAAACATTGTTGTTGATTTTTTATCTCAACTTACTAACAATGATGACAGTTTACCAGTCGAAGAATCCTTCCCTGATGAACATTTGTTTCCAGTTTCAGCTCGTTCCCCATGGTATGCAGATGTTACTAACTATTTGGCTACAGGGAAGTTTCTAGCATGTTTATCCAAGAGAGAAAAAAGAAAAATTATACAACATAATGACAGGTATTGCTAGATAGATGGGCATCTTTTCTACATAGGTCCTGATCTTGAAATAAGAAGAGGTGTAAGGGAGGATGGAATTTTTAGTATCTTAAAGGCTTGCCACAATGAGCCCTGTGGGGGACATTTTCTTAACAAACAAATAGGTCATAAGGTATTATGGATGGGCTATTTTTGGCCAACAATTTTCATGGATGCAAAGAAATATGTTCAGGCTTGTGATAGCCGCCAAAGAATGGGTTAGCCAAACAAACTAGATGAGATGCCTCTTCAACCACAACTGGTGGTTGAACCTTTCGATAGATGGGCTATGGATTTCATAGGGCCTATCAACCCTCTCTTGAAGTAGAAAGTGTATATTCTAGTTTGCACCGATTATATGACCAAATGGGTGGAGGATGTAGCTTTGGTCAAGTCCAATGACCAAGATGTAATGGATTTCTTATATGGATAAATATTCACCCGTTTTGGAGTACCCAAGGAGCTAGTTACAGATGGAGGACCTCAGTTTGTGTCCCATAAATTGGAAGCTCTGTTAAAGAAATATCACATTCAGCATAGGATAACCTCACCATCACCCACAGGCCAATTCCCAAGTGGAAAGTACCAACAATGTAAGTGATGCTATCCTCATGAAAATAGTCAAAATCCATTGCAGAGGCTGGGCTGATAGACTTCCAGAGGAATTATGGTCATATCACACCACATGGCGTAACACTACGGGCTTCTCCCCATACGAATTGGTGTATGCTACGAACGATGTCTTTCCCATTAAATTTGAAATTAAAACTTTAAAGACAACCATGGAAGCAAACTTATACTTGACAAAAGCTTAGAGGAACATATTGAATCAGTTAAATGAACTCGACGAGAAGCACACAGCTGCTGTGTATCAGACAACGTTAATTCAACAACACCATTCCAAGTGGCATGATCGGTTCATAAAGAATAAAGTCTTCTATGAAGGAGATTGGGCCTTACTGTACGATTCAAGGTTCAAGAGGGATTTTAAAGGTAAGATGCGTACAAAATGGTTGGGACCCTACCAAATAGACAAGGTGTTTGATAATGGCACAGTTCGCCTGATTACTATGGATGAAAATCACATGCCATTATTCACTAATGGTCACAGGCTGCGACTATATCATGAGTCAATTTCAAAGGACGCATTCATTTTGCATGTTGCAGCTGATATAGATTATCAGTTAATGCAAGGGAATGAATTTTTTTCTGCCCTTGTAAATTTTTAAGAACACTGCAATTTCCGCACAAGAATCTACATATAAATAAATTGTTGTTCTGTTTTATTTATTTTATTTTCTTTTACGCTTTGATCGGTTTTCTTTTGAAGAATGTGTACATGAATCTATTTGAGGAGTAGCGGTCGTGACTGGGACAAAATGATTGTGGGCTCCCTAGCTTATTTTCCTGTTATGAATAACTCCTTGAAGAAGATGAACAAATTTAGTAGCAGCAACTAATCCGCTAAAATCTGCCTATTTTTCAATTTTTCGCAGCTGTGACTCCGCCATATTTGTCCTATTTTCCAGTTGTGACTCTGCTAAAATATTCCTATTTTTCCATTTTTCGCAGCTGTCACTCCACCAGATTTGTCCTATTTTCCAGCTGCGACTCCGCCAAATTCTGCCTATTTTTCTTATTTTCGTAGTTGTGACTCCACCAGATTTGTCCTATTTTTCAACTGTGACTCCATCAAATTCTGCTTGTTCTCCCTATTCTCGCAGCTGTGACTCCATTGAATTCTGCCTATTTTCCCTATTCTCGTAGTTGTGACCCCACCGAATTCTGCCTATTTTCTCTATTCTCGCAGTTGTGACCCCACCGAATTCTGCCTATTTTCCATATTCTCACAGCTACGAATCCGTTGAATTTTGCTTATTTTCCCTATTCTCGTAGTTGTGACTCCGCCATCTCCAACCACAGTTCCGCCAAGCATGTTAGAAATCTATTTGCCTGCCACAGATATCTGTCAACATGGATGTACGTTCCCGTTCATTTTGCGGTGGCCAACTCATGACAACACACACACAATTATGTTTTTGATGAACGTGATGATGAAGTCAAAAAGTTAAGGCTCAGTTCATATTGCAAAGGTATGAGTTCTGACCATTTAAATGACTAGGCATTAATTACTAATCAATATGGCAATAATAGTTATGCTTTGTATTTATTCCCCATCAGCCATTTGTACTCATTTAACTGCCAAGGACCATGTCGAAAATAGCACTCGCATGTATTACAAGGCCGCCACCTTTACCCAATTTGTCCATTTCCATAACTGTATCAACTTTCCTAAAATATCCAATTCCAACCTCAGATGTTCGTGTTTGTTCGTACACTACAAGTTCCACTCCTGAATTGGTAATCTCTATATTTGCCATCAAAACTATGAAGGGTAGGTGAGATGGGTAATCCAGTCAGGCATGAACCTGAGAACATAGAGACCCTATTTACAAATACGAAGGTTTTTTCCATCTTTGAGGCAGGTGGGTGGACTGTGTATTTTCAACGATTAAATGGTTTTCACACAGAAACAACATTACAGTTTTCCTTTAACCTAACTGATACTCATTCTATAGTCAGAGGATTACGCACACATGTTACGGAGGAGGATGTGGTGGAAGTTACTGGTTTTTCCCAAGTTGGGAGGAGATGGTTTGGACGAAAAACGTCGAATGCGACTGCAGTGCAAGATTTTCTTGCATCCGGTGAAAATGTTCAGCCAAGAGGCCGTGGAAAGGCGTTGGAATCATTACCCCAGACCTAGGATCAAGTTGCCATCTTCCTAAATAAATACATTACTTGTGAAGGCAGGTACCAAATTGTCTATCCCTCTAAATTTCCCCTCTTGTCCCATTTACGCCATGGTAATCTACTTAACATGCCATTTTATCTTTTGAAAACCCTACATTACATGGCTGGTTTTGTGAGAACATCCTAACATTCACTTCCTTCTGTTACCAATCATGGATGTTATACCAAAATCCTATCACCATCATGTGATAAGACATTTGATATACCTACTTTCCCTGAATCCCAGCTTCTGGAGTGGAAACTAAATGGTTTTTCATCAATCTTACATGAAAATTCCCAGCACCGTGCATACCCCTTTATCCAGGAGCGGTACCCTTATTCGCACCGCCCATACTCTGTTGCCCATAAATGGTGCCACCGCTTATGGCCCTTAGTCCATAAGCGGTTATTACCAGAACCGCTCTGTCACTGAAGGAAAAACGCGGTACTGTGGGTAAAAAGGGAAAAATAGAAGCTTCTCGAGCCTTCTATATGATAAGCCTCAATATATCCCTTATCCCTACTGTATTGGGTCAGTTGAGCTTGAGATCCCCCATCCCAGGATCTTGGAGGCCACCTCACCCACAAATATCTCAACCTACCCTATCCATCTTGCCTTATAAATACAAGCTTTTGGCCATGGTTGAGGGGGAGAACATTGAAGGTATTGTTATGCTGTTGGATTGATTCTTGGCCCAAGATCATTTGGAGAGAGCATAGAGAGCTAGAGTCAGAGCTTTTGGGGATGAAGAGTTGGTTTCATGGAGATGCATGTCAACACTAAGGCTTGGTTGTAAACTTCTTTGTATTTCTAATGCAAGTTGATTTCTATCCCACATATGATGTTGTTGTGATTTCACATATATATGTTGCTAGATTCCTTAGTCACTAGCATAGATTAGTAGATCATATTCTGGTTGCTTTGGTTCGTTTCGTGTTGAGCTTTTTTGCAAGTACATAGGTGAACTGCCAAAGCCTTGTATTCCAGATATCTACAGTGTCTAGGGAGAGTCTTCAACCTCTGTCCTCTATTTGTTCTGGATCTGAACCATTCAGACCAATGGAACACCTTGCTATCCACAGGAGGTGAAATATTCCAGCTAACAAATCTGGTGACTCCGTTGGGGATTTGTATGACAGATTAATGAAAAACCATTTAGTTTCCACTCTAGAATCTGGGATTCGGGGCAAGTAGGTATATCAAATGTGTTATCACATGATGGTGACAGGATTTTGGTATAATAGGAGGGGTTTGATCCCAAAATGGGTCTCTCAATGTTTAATTTTAACGAGTCCATTGAAAGAAAACTCGGTATCGTTCATGTTTAGAGAGTTCGAACGAATACGAAAGAAGACTCCAAAGGGGTCCTTTTTCGTATGATTTAGTCTCTAAGGTCTGAAAAAGTGTAAAATCATACCTTAGAGAACTCTTCTAGTCATGATTGTCTGGAGTGATCCTTTTTCATAAATAGTCATATCTGAACCAAAAAAGAGATAACCTACCGTCGGACGGACAACTCTTCAAATACTTTAACGAGCGTGAAGAAGACAAGATCGCTCGACAATGTTTTTGTATTTAGGGAGCCTAAAAAGGGTTTAAAGAGAACTCCATTAGTCTTTTTCATGTTTGAATCCAGAGCATGAAAAAGTAATAAACTAAGCTCAAACCAAATTTCATGTTTTAACTAGAGCACGAAAAATGAAAAGTAAGCTCAAAACCATCTTACTATTTTTAACGAGCTCGAAGATCAGTTGAAAGAATGCTCGAAGATTGGTTTCTTTTTTACACAAGCTCAAAACCAATGGGTAAACTATGCTTGAAAAATCCCGTTAACATGATATGCAGAGGTTGGAATCTTCCCCCAGCATGATTGCTGGCGAAGCCTACCCCTAGCATGGTTGCTAGCGGCTCGACATGCCCCCAAGCTTCGTTTCATGTGATGATTCTTCTTCCATACCCAACCTAAAAAACCTAGTTACTAATGTGAAAATGTTCACTAGGGGGTAGGAAGAATGAGAATCGAGCAGGCGAAAAGAAGGTTCAAGTTCTAACACTAAAGTGAAGACTCGACTCAAGGGAAGGGGATCTGTTTCATTTTTACACAAGCTTGAAATAGAAGGTAACTATGCTTGGAATATGGTTTCATTTTTATGCAAGCTTGAAACCAAAAGGTAAAGTATGCTTAAGGAGATCTACTTCATTTTTTAACGAGCTTGAAATAGAAAATGAACTATGCTCAGGAAAAACTGAGATGATGGTCAGGTGCTATTTCATTTTTTAATGAGCTTGACATAGAATGGGAACTTTGCTCAAGGAAAACTGACATGATGGTCAGGTGCTATTTCATTTTTTAACGAGCTTGACATAGAATGGGAACTTTGTTCAGAACATGGTTTCATTTTTATGCAAGCTTGAAACCAAAAGGGTAAACTATGCTTGAGGAGTAGTTTATGCTTTTGGTTTCAAGCTTGGATAAAAATGAAACCATGTCTAGAGCATAGTTTACCCTGTGGTTTCAAGCTCGTTAAAAAATAAAACCACTCCTTAAGCATATTTTACGCTTTTGGTTTCAAGCTTGCATAAAAATGAAACCATGTCTAAAGCATAGTTTATGCTTTTTGTTTCAATCTTGCATAAAAATGAAACCATGTCTAGAGCATAGTTTACCCTGTGGTTTCAAGCTCGTTAAAAAATAAAACCACTCCTTAAGCATAGTTTACGCTTTTGGTTTCAAGCTTGCATAAAAATGAAACCATGTCTAGAGCATAGTTTACCCTGTGGTTTCATGCTCGTTAAAAAATAAAACCACTCCTCAAGCATAGTTTACCCTTTTGGTTTCAAGCTTGCATAAAAATGAAACCACGTTCTGAGCAAAGTTCCCATTCTATGCCAAGCTCGTTAAAAAATGAAATAGCACCTGACCATCATTTCAGTTTTCCTTGAGCAAAGTTCCCATTCTATGTCAAGCTCGTTAAAAAATGAAATAACACCTGACCATCATGTCAGTTTTTCCTGAGCATAGTTCATTTTCTATTTCAAGCTCGTTAAAAAATGAAGTAGATCTCCTTAAGCATAGTTTACCTTTTGGTTTCAAGCTTGCATAAAAATGAAACCATATTCCAAGCATAGTTACCTTCTGTTTCAAGCTTGTGTAAAAATGAAACAGATCCCCTTCCCTTGAGTCAAGTCTTCACTTTAGTGTTAGAACTTGAACCTTCTTTTCACTTGCCTGATGCTCGTTCTTCCTACCCCTTGGTGAACATTTTCACATTAGTAACCATGTTTTTAAGGTTGGGTATGGAAGAAGAATCGTTAGATGAAACGAAGCTTGGGGGCATGTCGAGCCGCTAGCAACCATGCTAGGGGTAGGATTCGCCATCAATCATGCTGGGGGAAAGATTCCAACCTCTATATATCATGTTAACGGTATTTTTCAAGCATAGTTTACCCATTGGTTTCGAGCTTGCGTAAAAATGAAACCAATCTTCGAGCATTCTTTCAACTGATCTTCGAGCTCGTTAAAAACAGTAAGATGGTTTTGAGCTTACTTTTCATTTTTCGTGCTCTGGTTAAAACATGAAATTTGGTTTGAGATTAGTTTATTACTTTTTCATGCTCTGGATTCAAACATGAAAAAGTCTAATGGAGTTCTCTTTAAACCCTTTTTAGGCTCCCTAAATACGAAAAGATTGTTGAGCGATCTTGTCTTCTTCACGCTCGTTAAAGTATTTGAAGAGTCGTCCATCCGACGCTAGGTTATCTCTTTTTCGGTTCGGATAGGACTATTTACGAAAAAGGATCACTCCAGCCAATCATGACTAGAAGAGTTCTCTAAGGTATGATTTTACACTTTTTCGGGCCTTAGAGACTAAATCATATGAAAAAGGACCCCTTTGGAGTCTTCTTCCATATTCGTTCAGACTCTCTAAACATGAACGATACCGAATTTTCTTTCAGTGGACTCATTAAAATTAAACATTGAGAGACCCATTTTGGGATCAAACCCCTCCTCTCTTAGGTTCGTAAAACATATGAGTTTGGACTTGTCTTTCGACAAGCTATATCGAGTGTTTGTTACCCTCTTTGAACTCGTAAAACTGAAAAGAGGCACTCATAAATCATGATGGGGGAAATGGGAAGGGAATCATCTTACAAATAATGGTAGTTGTTTTTTGTTACCTTTGAACATGGCACCTGTCTGCACAATCATGTCAGTCAATTGGGTATTCAACTGATCTCTGTGACGATCCACTTTCATGAGTCATGTCAATCCTTTGAGTCTTTCAAAAGAATGCATTGTCCACTGTCGCATTGTGTATCTGTCCTGTTTAGTCATGCTGCCAAGTCTTTTTGTCGTGCCGCCCGATGTTCAAAGGGGATTTGAAGAAGTCTTACCTCTGTAGTCTACACAGTCTTTGTGTCAGTATATTTGAGTTAGTCATATGGTTACTACATGCACATCATTCCAGAACTATGTTCCGAGTTTCATGTCGTCGATGTGGGACTCATCATGGCCCTCCTTCGATGAGACTATCCCCGTCAACATCAGCTCATCATCCGGGAAATAGTCTTAGAAACAATGTTTAGTACCTTGAGATCTGTATGCCTTAATGACAGATTCTCTCGCTCTCGACATAGGTTCACATCATTGACCTTTGATCGATAGAATCAACTGGGTGTTCGACATCATGACATCTATTCGCACTCAGTGGATTGTACTAAGGTACCTTGGGAATCATTGACATTAATGGTGATCTCCCTCGCACTTGTTAACGGTTCACATCATTGGCTGGTAATCAAGTGGTTTCTACCATGTTCGACTTTAGATCATTGTAATCACATGGATAGAATCGTACTTTGTGGAAGACGAGACGAAGACCCTGGGCATTTGTTTAAAAGCGCTCATTGCTTTTTCCCCAAGTTGCGATGGAGTTTTGTATATCTAGCATGGATCCACATTTTTATGGTCGTGGCTATGCTCAAATTTGTGTCTGTATGACATAGATCTACGTTGTATGTCTGGTAGCTATGTCCAAGTTTGAGTCCTCTATCACATGGATCTATGCTGTATTCTAGTAGCCATGCTTGTTTATTCCACTCATAGATATGCCTTGTATCGGTCTGTAGCTATGAGTTTGGTTACTTGTGTCTATGAGTCAACATACTGATGTACTACAGATGCCTACTTGAGACATGCTCCGATCGAGCCAATATTTTCATCTCCTGGCAACGACTTGTTCTCAAAGCTCTCGTTTATCGTATCCCTCTAAGACTCATGCTTTGGGGGGCATCCTGTTATACCAAAATCCTGTCACCATCATGTGATAAGACATTTGATATACCTACTTGCCCTGAATCCCAGCTTCTGGAGTGGAAACTAAATGGTTTTTCATCAATCTTACATGAAAATTCCCAGCACCGCGCATACCCCTTTATCCAGGAGTGATACCCTTGTTCGCACCGCCCATACTTTGTTGCCCATAAGCGGTGCCACCGCTTATGGCCCTTAGTCCATAAGCGGTTATTACCAGAACTGCTCTGTCACTGAAGGAAAAACACGGTACCCTGGGTAAAAAGGGAAAAAGAGAAGCTTCTCGAGGCTTCTAGATGATAAGCCTTGAGATATCCCTTATCCCTACTGTAGTGGGTCAGTTGAGCTCGAGATCTACCATCCTAGGATCTTGGAGGCCACCTCACCCACAAATCTCTCAACCTACCCTATCCATCTTGCCTTATAAATACAAGCTTTTGGCCATGGTTGAGGGGGAGAACATTGAAGGTATTGTTATGCTGTTGGATTGATTCTTGGCCCAAGATCATTTGGAGAGAGCATAGAGAGCTAGAGTAGGAGCTTTTGGGGATGAAGAGCTGGTTTCATGGAGATGCATGTCAACACTAAGGCCTGGTTGTAAACTTCTTCATATTTCTAATGCAAGTTGATTTATGTCCCACATGTGATGTTGTTGTTGTGATTTCACATATATATGTTGCTAGATTCCTTAGTCACTAGCATAGATTAGTAAATCATATTCTGGTTGTTTTGATTCATTTCGTGTTGAGCTTTTTTGCAGGTACACAGGTGAACTGTCAAAGCCTTGTATTCCAGATATCTACAGCGTCTAGGGAGAGTCTTCAACCTCTGTCCTCTATTTGTTCTGGATCTGAACCATTCAGACTAGTGGAACACCTTGCTATCGGTAGGAGGTGAAATATTCCAGCTAACAATGCCTTAGTTAGATTATTAATCTTAAGGTCATTATCACAACAGAACCGGACTTGGGCACAATTTCTTGTTGGGGCTGGGATAATTCGGGAACATGAATTAGGGATGGTTGGTATTGAGGTATAGGAAGAGGACCAACATTCCTCAGGTTCAGTTGGGGGGGAGGTTGAAATGTTGGAAGAACGATAGGATGCTACACAAGAACCAATACTCCAAGAACCTGTTACAACAACAAATTTAGAGGAAGCAATTTTAACAATAGAATTTGCAACAATAGCAGGGGAGGCTGGAGAAGCCATAGAGGCTGTGACAGAAGAAGCTATGGCTGCAGAGGCTGTGGATGTAGTGGCCGCATTGGAAGAAGAAATCCAAGAACCAAAACCTCAGTATCAGAGTGGGAGCCTAGAACACCAACCTGAGTTAGAAAAGGAAGAAAATCTGGAGGTCTTTAACATTGAACCTTCCCCTGAGTTGGGGGGAACTATAATTGAAGAAGAAATTTTGGTGGCTGAAACAAGGGAATATGATGGATTGGAGAATAATCCTTCTATACCAATCATAAAATTGGAAACCCCTGTGCCACACCGAAGAAGGATAAGATCAACAGAAGAAGGTCAGTCATATGGGAAATTGAAAAGAAGGAGAACTAGGTCTGTTACAACAATAGAAGTGACACAGGTAAAGTGGGAAAATATTGAATTTCCCATCCTGACACCTCGATCAACCTCCGCTCCACAAGAACCTACTGCAGAGGAACCTCAAATTGATATCCTTTTGTATGAGAATGACCTGCTAAAAGAGGAGGTACAAATGCTTTGGAATGAATTGCAGAATTGGAAAGAAGCATGTAGGAAGCATTCAAGTAGGTAGAGAAAAGATTGAATACATTGGTGGAGGCTACAGATCATTTGGAGTGTTCACCTCCTGTTGTGGGAGGTGAAGGATAGGAAAAAGTGGTATGTCCATAATGTGGAGAAATATTCAACCATGAAGGATATAAAGTCACAATGCAGGAATTTGATGCACAAGAACCTGCATAGGCAAGGGAAGAAGGAAAAGAAGTACCTACAAGAGAGAAAATAGAAGATAATGAACCAACAATGGATATAATCCTTGACTAAGACTTAGAGGATATTGATGAGACCCCAGAACAATCTCAAGATACAGAATTGGTTCAGGGAGAATCTCAGCAACCTGAAAATACTGAAGTCAAATAGGATGTTGTTACAGAAGTACCAACATCCTCAAATTTTTTTGTTGAGGCTGCCACTCAATTAGAAGAAAATGAGCCAGAGGTGGATACAATCCCTGACCATAACTTAGAGTATTTTGATGAGACTCTAGAATAGTCTCAGGATACAGAACTAGTCCAGGAAGAATATCAACATCTTAAAAACACTGAAGTCATCTCAGATCAGGAGGTTGCTACACAAGAACCAACACTCCAAAATCCTGTTACTGAAGCAGTAGCTCAAATAGGTGGCACTCTAAGCAATTCCCATAAGTTGGATGTTCTCACAGAATAACCAACATCTCCATAAATTTTTGTCGAGGTTTCCATTCACTTAGAAGAAAAGGAGATTCAGACATAGGAAGAGAATTTTGCTACAAAAGAACTAGCACCTTTCGACTCGGTGATGGAAGCTACTGTGACTGATGAAGAAGAGGACTCAAGTGATGAGAGAACACATGAATTATAGAATGATATTTCATTGTTAAAACTTGAATTAGTTAAATGGAAAAAATATGTTGATCAATGCAAAGAAGGGATGGTTCCTCTTCATGAATATAGAAAGACCATCAAGGAATTGAGAGAGAAATGGGTTGAGGAATTGATCTTCTAGAAATTCCAGCAGGACATTGTTCAAAAAGAATTGAAGGAATTGAGGAAATTAAAATCCATGCAACAGGAAAAGGATTAGATGTACAGTCTCTCTCAGGAATTTTTGGGTTGCAGGACCCCATATCCTTCTTATCCTACATTTCTTTATGAACATATGCCTTTGTTTAAGTTGATGGAATTGAAGGAATGAAGACCATATCAGATGATAACCTCCCCTTAGTTCTTGGAAACCTTTAGACAAAGTGATTTTGGGGAGCAAATTTTTTTATGTGAATTGTATTTGCACAATATGGCATGCTATGTTGATTTTCAGTCTAATCCTGTGCCCTATTTGGGGGATGTCCAGTCGAGAGATTTCACTTATTTTGTCTCTAATCATGTACAATGGAGGGATTCTTTTTAGACTATAAATAGGAATGATGATAGTTCTACTCTCTAGATCAGAGATGAACCTCGATTTCCAATATCTCTCATCGCAAAGTAGGAATGGTCTCTTAAATATCCTATGAAGACTCAACAATTGAAGGAGCTGCAAAGTAAAGTCATCACTACCTGTGTCCAGACATTCTCCAAACAACAGCAATATGCCCTGGAAGGTAGCGAGTATAGATGGTAATCTTCCTCATCTTTGATGGAGAGGGATCCATGCTGTTTTAGGAATTTTAAACAAGCTCTTCTTAGGTTACCTGGATATGTTGGGTGTTTGGAAGCATGTAGAACTTCATGGCTAGGACTGAGATTCAAGTTTCCTCTCATATGGCTACTAGTAAGACCTTATAGAAGTAATTATATTTTGACTAAGAGGGAAGAGAGAAACTACTAGAAGGAATGGATTACTTGCAATGGATTTGTGCACTGGGAGGATGCACTTGAATGTTCCTTCAACCTCACCATTCTCCACAGACAGAGTATGTATCCCGATTCAGATTCAGAGTAGTGGAAGTTGTTGCATGGGAACATGCAACTGGATAGTTGGGGGGAGATGTTGGACCTAGGAACAATCCCTTTTTTACTACACTTATTACCTCCTTTTGCTTTATCTTGCATCATTCTCATAAACCACATAGAAGCCTCTTCCTCAGTTTGAGCATAAATCCTTATAGGTATGATTTATTATTGCATTACTTTATTAATGCCTAATATTATTATGGTTATGAATTATATCCTTTAAGTTATGCTAACTTATGTGAATTTTGTTAAGATGAGATTAAAACATTAACAGACATAGGTGTAGCAGCTCATTAAGATAGAGGAAGAAGGTATGACGGGTGCCAATTGTTACTCCTTAGTTATGATCTCATACATTGAATGGAAGCAACGCGATAATCTCTCCATGTGGTAGGTGTAACAGAACTCCACTGCAATAGGGCATCGATGTAATAGGCGGAGCATTTCCAGGTCAGATGATTCTATTGATCCATTGACAGCTAGAACAACAACTCTTTCCATATTTAGTGACTTCATTCATTTACATTCACGGTTGTAACTGCTTTGTAGTAACAAGGCATCCTGAACATGGTAGATCTTCATGGTTGGCCGATATTAGTGGATTGGGATTGTGCTATTCATGTATAAATGTGGGAAGGTGATCTCAGCTAGGGGTTGGTTAATTGATATTAGACTGTGCAAGTTGTAACATAATGCTCTAAATGTGAATCACCATCTTTAATACAAGGAGCAGAATTCCTCATATCCTTGTGTTTTAATTCATGTTAGTTAACTGTGTCTCTATTCGAAGGCTAGGCCCGCCTTCCCAAAGAGATTACCAAGTTAATTAGATGCTTTGTTTATTTCTATTGTGTGGTGTGGAATTACAGTAGATGCATTTTATTGTGAGATGCAACAGTGATGATTGATGATGCCATTTTCCTTTGATAGTTAATGATTGCATTCTAATTAGCTGCATCTGTGTGGTGTGACAACTGACTGTTTAGGATAGTTTCTCTTTATGCAAGTGTACCAGTTAGTTGTTACAGTCAAGATCAACTCTAGTTTATTTATGTTATTTGTCTTTCTTGGATTTTATTGATTTAGTCATAATATGATTGCAATTGGTGTGTTTTCTTACTGTCATTTATAATTTGCATCCTAGATGATTTAGACAGATCTTAGTTGATTCCTGGTAGTCTGATATCTTCATAGTTTACTTTCTGCAAAAGTAAGTCTAGCTTAATTCTTTCTAGATCAGTGATGGTTGGATTAGTGATTGTAGGAAGGTAAATGCATTTTTGAATTCTTAGATGGATAAAATAGTTTAGCCTTAGCCATGAGAAGAGTTTGATTGAGCAGACAGGTAGGACAATTCAGTTTTTATTCATGTAATAAGCTAAGTGTTTATGCATAGATTGTGCTAATTATATTTGAAACAAAAAGACTTCCATGGGTTGAGAATTCATATTGATAATTTTGTGTGTTATTTGTAATTGATTAGCATATAGGGTGACCAATAATCGTCACTCAGGATCATCGTCGATTTCTAACAATTCTTGAAGCAATTATTTATTTATTGGGAAAATCACATTATTCAATATGGAGACAATAGCTCTTTGTTCTGGGAGATAGTGTTATACACATCACTACACAAATTCAATGAAGGGCCATGTTCTCGGTAGAATGAATTTCTCAAGCCCCGAAATACAGAGATTTAGAACATTTGTACTTCTCTTTGGCTTGTTCTTGAAAGTATCCTGCAACCAGGTTCATCTTTGGGATGGATAATATCAGATCATAATTGTCAAATTGATTATATGTCAGATGATCCTTGGTGCTAGAAGGTTTATTCTCAAAGGAGGATGACACACTTCCTTTTACAGACGCTATGATAACTTACTATTGAATGGGTGAGTGGTTAATTTTCATAATAGGCCATATATGAGCTCGAGTTTAGGAGAGAATTTGAAAGCAACAACAAAAATGTAGCATAATGCAGGATTTTATAAGAAAGAAATTTAAATTTCCTGTATTAAATGACCAAGAAAGGTTCCAATTAGTGATTTGTGAAGGATTTTAGGTGTGTGCTGCATTGATTGGCGGGGACTATTGGTTTATAAGATGGCGATGTAAAAGACCCATTGGGAATAGTAGAGTCATGGGCCCCATTGAGCAAAGGTGACAAGAAAAGTGGTTTCAAGGTAAAACATGGGAAGTTTTGTGAGACTTATTTTGTGGCCCTGAATTTCTCCTAGGAGGATATGTGTCATAATGGTTTTAGTGCTAGGGTCCAAATCTAAGAATAACCACCCTGTAGATTTTGGATCCCAACAACATATCGACCATTGATTTATTTTATCACAACACAAACCTACATGTCAATCAAACCACAAAATCCTTAGTGGAATCTGGAGAATATTCCATTTATGCCCTCGACTGACAATGTTTGATTATTTTCGGTAGGTGGTTTCATGATCGTGGCTAAATGGTTTTGGGAGACCTCTTTTATGGCCCTGACTCACTATTTAAATGACACGTGGACCAATAATTTTTGAGTCAGGTTCATCTCCACTAATTAATGTGGTGCACCTTGACAACCATGAAGGCTTAAGGACCCTTGATAATTTGCACAGGTCTCGAGGTAAAATTTACAGCCTAATTTCATTGTGACCAAGATGTTATAATCGTATGATGTGACATACATCTTTGACTGACCTCATCTTTGTATGTTTCCATAAATGGTTTCAGGGTCTTTGAGTAAGCGATAAATTGAAATTGCTTTAGCAACCCTGAATCCTCTCTGTATTGACACATGTAATACCAAATATCGTTTTAGAGTTGTGATGGGATTTTAATGAGTGTGTATCTTGATGGCCCTTATTGTATCTCCACCATAGATATGGTACAAATGTATCAGATTTGATCCTGTACTCAATTGAAATAGGCTATTAAAGACTTTAAGTCTTCCTTTGAAATATATTTGTTCTGTAAAGCTCCACCTCATGTTTCACAATTGCAATCAGGATCATTTAGAGATCAAGTCATGTGCTTAAACTAGATCTCTACACTCGTTGTCATACTTGCATGGTCCATTGCAAAAAATATCACCAAAAAAAACCACAAAAGAATCAGTGAATGAACAAAGGATATCATCCATCATCCTCATTAAGGCCGTTGAAGAATTATTCAAACGGAAATCATGACGAACCATTCAAAAAGTCCTTCCTGATATTTGAATGAAGTCTTCCAAACATTGGTCTGCTCGATTGACACTTGATAATAACTAGAATTCAAATGAATTTTGCTAAAATATTTTGCACCCTTGAGTTGGCTAAGAAAATATGGAATGGGATATCGATTATAGACTGTGATATTATTTAGAGCCTGATAGCCAATACAGAGTCTCCATGTCCCATATTTCTTATGTACCAACACAACTGGGATCCCACAAGGTGAGGAGTTGGGTCGAATGTGACCATTTTGGATTGATTCTTGAATTTGGTGCTTGGTTTATTCATACTCGATGAGGGAACTCCTGTATACTGACCCATTCGGTAAAAGAACCGTGGGGACCAAATCAATTGAATGCTTGAATTGGAAATGTAATGGAACCACAGTAGATGTGGTGAAGATATCTCTGTATGATTCCACTATATTTTACACTTGCTTCTGTTGTGTGGAGAGACCCCATGTAGAGGTGGTAGTTGTTGTTGTAATATTTCGTTTCCATTCAGAATGAATCATAAAGAGGATAAATTTCCCTATCTGGGAGATTACCTTCCTGCATTGTTTAGTTGTGATGAGAGCCATTGTAGTAGTGGGAATTATCTTTGGTATCCTGTAGATTTGCTTCCCCAAAGTAATAATGTAATTATGAGGTCTAGAATCATACATAGAATGAATTTTCCACATATATGGTTGTCCTAAAAGAGCATCATTAAAATTCAAGTGGGGAAACATCACACATTACCTTGTATTTGAAGGGCTTGATGCCATAGGATAGGTGACACTATCGACTGACATAGATATATCATCCCTAACTTAGCCAACCAATGCTGTATGGTGGTGTGATGGGGGTGTGGAACTAGTGGTAGCTTAAATATTTTGATGACCTCATCGATGTGAGGTTCTTTTGGATACTAAAATCAACAATGAAAGGTAGCAGGTTCCCTGCACCTACAGTTGTGAATCGAAGAGGCTCTCCCCTTATTTTTTCACCTTCAACTCTAACAGTTGGATATTTGTGGTTGCAATGGTGGCACCAAGTTCCACATTAATGACCCACTTTCCCTTTTCTTGTTTTGAATAAGAGTATGAGCCAAATTCCATATCCAGGGATTCTGTCTCAGCCAACAATGATTGTTTTGAGAGAAATTCATCATTGCTGTGCCAGGGGATTTTATGGAATTCGCACCACCTTTCAGTGTCCTTATTTGATTTCCCATTACCCTTCTTTGCTTGTGGCTTGGGATGGTTGTCAATATTTTGGCCACCCTTACTCTATCATTTTGTTTGTGAGTTAGGTTCGCCTTTTCCAGGATTCTGTTGTTGATTTGCATATACAAACTCCCCTTTTTATGTTTAAACATTTTCTCTATCTTGATAGCATACTGATAAGTAACTCCCAATGAAGATATGTCCAACAAATCCATCTCTATCTAAATGTACCTATGCAAGCCACTACGATACTTTAGGACCAAGTGTCATTTAGAGTCTTTAATACCCACTTTTGAGTGCAGGGTATGGAATATGTTGGTAATCTCTGACACCGTTTGGTCTCTTTCCTGGTGCAAAATCATCCACCTGGTGTATTGGTCATCATAGTTTTTAACTGGGTAGAATTCCTCCTTGAAGACATTGACAAAATCTACCTAAGTGGGTTTGGTCTTGAATATTTTATCCTTGTCCCTTGCATGCCTCTCACAGTACTCGTCCCACCAGTCTTTGTTATGGGGAAGGAATTTAAGGAGCACGAAAGTGATCTTTTTGCTATTGGAAAATTTTTTAATAGAAAATAACCCTCTAATAGACTTAACCATTTCTCCAAAGCATCTGCATCTATCTTTCCTTCAAGTAATGGGTTGTCAAAATTAACCTATACCTTGAAGGGAGTGACACCTCCGAAATGGCTGCTTGTTGAAGGTGCATATACCGTCGTTAATAGTTGTCAATGGATATGGGTGAAATTATCCATCATCTCATTCCTCTGTCGCGTGAGGGATTCCTCAAGCAACAAATTAATAGGATTTCCTACTCTAGCATCTCTCTTTTGTTCTCCCTCCATGTGAGGCTGCTTGGGCCAATGAGAGTGGTTTCCCCCAAGATTAACTAGTTTGAGACACAACTCTCAATATTTAGATATAATCCGGGACATGCACTAAGAAACCACAAGAAAATATTGCATTGATACCACTCATCTGGATTTATGTGAGGAAAAAATTAAAGAGCATATATATATATATTCACATACATAAATATATTGCAAGAAACATATTGATATAATAAAATCATATTCTATTAAATGAATAAAACAAAACAAATTGTAAAACAAAAGAAACTAGAATGGTGGTAGCTATATCTATGAGAAGAGATATGGCAGCTACGCTCATTCATGAAAAGATAAATACAAAAAAGAGGATGAAAGGGCCTATTCATCATAAGCATGAGATAAAGAACCCTAAACATCTAAAAACCAACCTTAGAAGATGAACCGTCATAAAGTTTGCGATCCCAAGGTGGTTAGTTGAATAGTCAACATCCTGGGGTCATAAATTTTTCATACGATCTCAATTTAGAGCACTTGATAGTTCGTTGAAAATATTTATTTGACGAGTACCATAGTGGATCAGGCCCAAATCCTAGTAGACAAATATCATATGGGCCACTACGGGCCCAAAAAACATTGTTTATGGCCTCAAAACCAGGGAAATTTTTAAGAACCCTCCTTAAATTTATATTTATAATAATTGGGCGAATCTTCTAGGTAAGTAGGAAAATTCAAAGGCTAATTTATCAATGATAAAATATATATTCAAATAGTTTTTTGAAAATATTTCATTGTGTTGAGGCCTGGAAATTCACAAGCAACAACAGGAAGAGATTCTCCCCAGTCAACGTTCCCAACTAGCCCATGACTGTTTGGTATAGGGAATCCATCCGGTTTGCGGTCCGACTACCATAGGTCAAAGTAACAAAAACAAAGGTTTTACCGGTTGCGGCCCGGTCCACCGTGTATTTTTGTATTTTTGATCTAAGTATGATATGCATATGCCTAATTAACCATGCAGGATGATAAGGACGCAAGGAGCAGTCACAATGTGATGCGTAGGTTCTTACCTCTCGTCTTAGCACTCACAAGCATCTCAATCACATATGCAGTAATGAAATAAAACTAACTAACTATCTATCTATCTATCCCCGGGGAGCAAACTGTAACTTAATTATGAGTAATGTGTATTGTGCATGCATTATAAAGAGAAATTACAATTAGCTGATATTTCTTCCCACAATGCATGAACGATTAAAGATATTTAGACAATCAGATAGCCAATTGTTTTATGAATAACATACATTACTCNCACAGCATAACATTTGAAAGTGCCACCAATCTTTCTCCAACAGGCAAACAATTACTCTTTATTGCAAAAAAAAAGTAGTTCTTCTTACAATATCGCTTTTCATGTCTAACTGGGAAAAAGCCCCTTTATCCCTTCTAAGCCTTCTACATTTATACAAAAAGGGCGAGACAGTTGGGCTGCCCAAAGTAACCTTTGGGCTTCCCAACTCTTCACCTGCAATGTTTCACTTTTCTCAAATGTTTTACAAAATCGTTACAAATTGCAAAAAGTGACCAATCCTTTACGAGGAGGGTCCCACTTGTGTGTCCAGAAACGTCTTCCATGCCAAAGCTTCAGAGGCGATGCCTTCAAAGGCACAAGGTTCCAGAAATTGAATGTTGATCTTAAACTTCGTAGCTTGGTTCTTTATAGCCTCAATTCTAGCTGTGCTCAACCAAAGCTGATCTTCTAAAAGCTGCACACTGATGGCTGAATGATCTACTTAATTCCTTAAGATCTGATCATCCAGGGCTTTAATATGTTGTACTTTCACTTCCTCCTCCTGATATCTCTTCTGCAACATCTCCACAAATGAGTTGTGGTCCGGGAAAACCTCAAGCCTCCGTTCGGCCTCTACTTGGCACCTAATGTAGGTAATAAGGAGCCTCCTGAAAAACTCTACGCATGCTCCTTTTGTCTTTTTAACGGCCTTTTTGAAATCCTCTGCGGTATTTATGGCAAACTCAAGTAAGTCATAATCCCACTTGAGGGCCTGTTTATCCTTTGATGGCAGCTCTGCTGGAGTTTCTTCATTGTTTTCCAGCCTTGCCATTCTCGCAGTCAGGACTTCAAGGACGTCTTGAGATCTATCAACGAAATAAGAGGAGGTCTCCAGGATTTCCTCCAATCGGCCATCTATCTGCAACACTTTGCACCTTTCCTCTTCTATGGCAGTCTATAGTTGCAGCATCTTGGCCTTTTGGTCCAGCACATGCTCCTTGAAGGGTTGTAGATTGACCTGCTGCTCTCTTGCTTCTCCTAGAGCAGTTGTTAAATAAGTGACCTGCTCTTGAAGCTTCTTTTCCTGTTCTTGGGCATGCATCTCACTGGCCTCCAAGATGATCTTTTGCTGCTCTAAACCTTCTACCTTTCCTAGCAGCTGTTCCTTTTCCATCTTTAGCTCTTGATATTCTTTCTGCACTTTCTCCAGGCATTTTTGTGCAGTTTCACTAGCTTGTTTCTTTGCTTGGAGGAGTTGCAATTCATCTTTTGAGGAAGTCATCTCCCTTTTCATGTCCTCATATTTCCTCTTTAGCCTATTGCTTTCCTCTCTCTCCTTTCTCAATGTGTCTTTCAGCTGAGCAGAGGACTTCTTGGATTGCTCCAAGTCTGTCATAATCTTGTCCACATTATCCTCCAAAGCTTGGATTAATGCGGCTCCTGCTCTGATGGTGAATTGTGGATCTTGGTCTGTCCCAATTACAACGGGTGTATCCGTTATCATTTTCCCGGATAGACGGCCTGTTTCAACCTTCCTTTCTATTCTCTTTCCTCTTGGTCTCCCTGTCATAGAAAACAGTATTGAAATCAGGTATCTCTTCCCCTTTCTTCTGTACAAAAGGGATCAGCTTGAGTGTGGGGACCATAGTTGTGATGGCAGCCGGTACTTCTGGATCCTGGACCTCAGGGTTCTCTATGTCCTGAGTCTGTCCTCCAGCTATGTCAGAGGCTGACTGTTCTGTCTCTATTTGTGTCAGCTTTAGCCTCTCTGCCTCTTGTTTCTGTAGCTCTTCATCAAGGTTCTTTTTCTTTTCTTCTTCTTCATTTCTTCTGTCTTCCTCTACTTTTCTAGCTGCCTCTTGCGCAGCTTTTCTTTTCTCTTCTTCTTCTCCCTGTAACCACCCTGTATCTTCTTGTGCCGGCCTTTGGGCTTCCTCATTTCTTCTCTTGGCTTCTTCCTCAGCCTTTGCTTGTTCATCTCCCTTCCCACCTTTGGTGGTGATCTTCTTCTTAAACCTTCTCCTCAACGCTGTTATGTTTAATGCACTTCGGAAGATAGATTCTTCCCTATCCCAATGGTGGGTGTATTCAAAATGTACGTTGTTTTCTTTACAATGCTCAGCTACTTTACCGCGGGAGTCACTTCTATGGAAAGGCATCTCGCCAAAATGAAACCTTTCCAACTCTTCTACGAATTCATCCGCTTTCTTCACCCTGGTGAATCTGTAACTTCCTAACTTGAAGGGCAAAGGAGGATAGGCAGCCTTCTTATGCTCAAACAAGAAGCTCCCTATGCCATCCAAGAAGACTTGCCTAACTGCCTCCTTGTGGATGATGTAATCAGTGGCGTATTTGGGCTGCAGGGAAGGAGCTCTTGACCCTCCAAACATCCTGAAGTAAAGGCCATCCTCAGTCAGATAGTAGTCTGCATATTCTTCCATTACTTGCAGCGCCCCCTCTGACATGCAATCACACTCTTTCAAGAAAATGAGCGTATACAGTGGCATGATGAAGTGTTCACAGACTTCTTGATAATGGCTGTGATACTTGTGTGCCCAGAGTGGNACATGCAATCACACTCTTTCAAGAAAATGAGCGTATACAGTGGCATGATGAAGTGTTCACAGACTTCTTGATAATGGCTGTGATACTTGTGTGCCCAGAGGGGTTTATATGCAGAATAGACAGGCACTCTTTCCCTATCCCAGATGCACCTGAGGTCGGGGAAAGGCTGATTGCACAATATAAAATCGACAAGTATGGAGCTCATATAGAATTCAGACCTTTTTTGGGATACTCCACCCAAGGTTGAGGCCAAGCAGGTAGAGAGAATATTTGATACAATGCTGGCCCAGTTGAAAACTGTCCCCTGGGTTGCAACATAAAAAATGATGGGCATCCATTCTAATTTGAAGAACTTGCCATGAGCTCTTCCAAAAATCCTGTTGAGCATTAAAGCTATGAACCTGTATGGGGCCCTTAAGCTTGCTGTATCATACTCTATCGTAGCCCTAGTTCTGAAATGCTTTCCTGATAGCAGCATTTTTTTAAGGGTTTCTACAAGGTCCATTCTAATGTTATTCAACCAATCGTTAGACAATATTTGCGCTTCTGGCAGGTGATAGGCCAGAGCTACATATCCTGGGCTATATGCAGCATAGCCCTGTTTTTCAACATTCTCCAGGATCATCGTTGTTACGTCTGCTTGGGGCAGAATCCAACCAATTACTTCAGAGCATGGGAAAAGCTTTGGTCTGGTGGCAATCTTCATTAGTGAAGATCTCTCGATATTGGCATATATGCCCTCTTCTTCCAGGCCCATATCCGACACCTCCCGGCATGTGATCAGCCTGTAAATCTCTCCCCATTGGTACTCAAGTTCCACACCAGATATACACTTGGTGTCTTCATATATGTATTCTGTTTTGGTAATGACTTCCACTTCGGGCTCCTCCTTGACAATAGGGGCCTTCTTCTTTTGCCTTTTTGACATTTCGAATTCGAAATTTTTTTGCCATATATGACATTGTAAACATTAAGCCATTCCTGGTTAAGTTGCAAATATTTTTATAACAAAGTACAACGTTTCACTCCTTCTATGTGTACCATGACAGCAATTAGTTAAATGAAGCAAAATGTGCAAAACAGTTCTATCAACAAATTTGAGCATGAAGCAAATCTACATAAGAATGAAGAAAACTTGAGCTATCAGCGGGCGCCATGACCATCTCGCTGCGCGGGAAGGACAAGGGGAAAACCATGCAAGCTTTTTCAACGGCGTTAGCTCTATCAAAACTACCCGGGCAGTTTTATGGTCAACAAAACTGGTGCAGTGATACACCCCTCCCCAAGCCGGCTCGGATTTGAAACCGACAGTATATTGGACTATGTAAACAGCGTGGCGCAGTGCGATTTTGGTTTCTGAAGGGTACGGGACACAAGAAAGGAAGGAAATAATTTTACAAACCGTAGGAAGGCCAAGAAATCCTTCCCCCCCCAAACATCATTACGCAGGGCAGCTTGGTGTAGACGGCGTAACGGCCGTTTGCACCAAACCCCCATTCACTAAGCGTAGGGTTGCATAATCAAAATCCGTGGAGTAACAACACCCTATGTGCTAAAACACCCTCCCACAGACGGTTACGATACAAATCCCTAATCCACTATATATGCATGTAACCAACGGGCCAAGGGAAAACGACCGTGGACCAAAACCCAACCGTAGAAAACCAACAAAGCCCGAAAGGAACGGGAAAACGCAATGAGGAGCCTACCTGGCAACGTTGCATGAACGACATGAAGAAAAAACGGTCGAACTCTCACAGTTGAGCCACCTGGACGCGGGTACACCGACAGCGGGGTCCGAATGAGCTCGAGAGGATGACAGCACAACGAGAGCGACAGTGGGAAAGTCGAAACGACAATCCAAATAGAATAATCGAAAAATAGACCCGGCCCCAAAAATATATATAAGTCAACACGTGCGATGGGGAAAAAATAAAATCGGACAGCGGAAGCTAAATGGATTGGAAGTCGAAAGCGTAACTCCTTCCGCAATGGCGGATGGCCAAATCACTAAGCCATTCGCAGAGACATACGCAACGGAACCTCAGAAGACTAATCGTCGGGACAATAGTGGAACGTGAGCTGCAACGGCGGAGCTGTGAAGGATAAATCAATCCGCAACGTAATGTCTGAGTCGGAAGACAAACGACTAAACATCGGCAGGTTAGTGTCTTCGGCAGCAGCAACGGCGGAAGCCCAGGACTTACGGGATCGATGAAAATAACAAAGCGGGGTCCGAACTTCGAACAATAGTCGGGAGAGCTAGCAATTTTTCGTCCGCAACGACGGAAAACGTATTAATAAACTGCGCCGATGTAAAACCCAAAGTCAGTTGATTGAAACAAACGTATCGGAAGAAAATTCGAAGTCAAGACTCGTTATTTCTCCGCAACGGCGGGAGCACCAACCAAATAAACTTCCGATTCAAGCAAGCTAGAACGTATCCAAAGGCAACAATCAAATTTGAACAAACAATGGATTGTTTCAAGCGTTAGAGGAAAATCTAAAACGAGTGGTAGATCAATCCAAGCATTTGAAAATCATTCTGAAAAAATCATTAGATCAAATCAAAGTACAAAAGTGACTAATCCAAGCAAAAGGAGGGTCCCAAATTTTTTTGGAATTTTGAGAATTTGTTGCAACTGCAACACATTGATTTATAAAAATTGTGTAAAATATTTGTGAATTATAAAATATTGTGAATATTGAGATTAAATACAATAATAAATATAAATCAAATATATATTCTAGTCCATTATAATAATATTAAAACATATATTCAAAAAATAAAAATTAAATTATTTTCTATTACAAAATATCTACAATCAATTGAAATCCATTTTATTATAATATTTATATGAACCAAATCTTATTGACCAACTATATAGTGTCATCAAATCCAATCATTGAAAAAGTTTTTAAATAATTTAAAAATAGTAAATATGTTTTGGCTTAAAATAAAAACATTATTGAATTGAAATTACAAAACACACTATATGCAAAAAGAAAATGCTAATAAGTAGAATTGAATTGAAAATACAAAAAACACACTATATGGAAAATGTTAATAAGTATAATTGAATAGAATGGGTCATTAGTCTCTTTAATTAAAACAATAAAACACTTAAAAACTAATGATATTGATTATCTTTTCGCGCTCCAAAAATTATTGTGGTTTTGTGCATTACATATTATGATCTCTCATTTACTTGTAATGACATATGACTTCAATGAAATTGAAGTTTTAAGAGAAATTAATCAACTAAAATGAATTTATCAAATTAAATAAAGGTCTAATTTATCAAGTAGAAAGTAAAACATTGAATTAGTAACTTTTTTAATAATATAATAAAATAGAGAAAGACTCTTAACATGGAAATTTAAATAACGCATTTCCATGGGATTTACCCTATATATCTTCTAAATAGAATAGAGTACCTCAAGTCCTGAAACAATATTTATCACATACAATACCATGGGACACCGAAAACCATGGGACCATAAAACACCAATAGTAAATAACCTCAAATCAGATTTATCACATGTAATACCACGAGACACACAAAACCATGAGCCCTTAAACCGCCAACGGTAAACCCATTATTTTCTGAATAAAGGTTATCTTTAATCAGTTTAATGAAATCATGGGTGAACTACTCAAAAATTGTTAACTCCAATGCATCAAGGGAGAAAATAGAGGATCCATGATTAATTTGGAGGGAGAAAATATATTAACATAAATTTCATTTATATTTTTGGATGGGCGAAACAATTTAGATATTAAAAAAAAATAAGTAATTTTATGGTGAATTATTTTAAAATATTTTTAAACATTTATATATAAGATTCACTCCATCAAAATTTGAAACATCATTATTTTTTCCCATGGGAGAATATTCACCCCTAAAATTATCTCCATATGTTTAAGACCCGAAAAAAGTAGAAAATTACTAGAAAAATGGCAACATGGAAAATTGTTTTGAGCCTGTGGAATAGGTGGGTGGCCACCTATATGCATTTGGATCAACTTCTCAAATAAATCGATAATGTGGTCATGCTCAATAAAATTACCATCATGATTTATTCCAATCGACCATCTAGGATGAGATTCTATATTAGAAAATTTGGCCATGATGACACAAGAACATTTATTAAATGTCGATCCATTCGGAACTCATCAAATAAAATACAAGTGTGTTCGCATGAATATGGGTAACACTTTTTGGAAAGCATAAGGCACTAGTAGGTTAAAAAACAACCTCGACCGAGCTTTCTACAAGTCCTCATTTGAACTTTTTTTTATGTAAGCACTGGATCTAGCTTTAAAAAGATTGATCAAGGGATTGAATGCATGCTTGATCGATCTATTTTAATACTCTTGATCAAGGGTTAATAAATCCCTCGATCCACCTCCATAGTTTGATTGAGGGTCTTTATTAACCATCGATCGAGATTTCAAATCTTGATTTAGCTGTTGAGTCAAATAACATTTTTAAAACAAAAGGCCGAAAAAAATTCTTAATTTGCAATTTTAAGGATCGGTCGAGCTTAAAATATTGATCGAGCTTATTTGAAATCTCGATTAAGAACCTGAAAAAATTATTACTATAAAATAACATACCACAACTTATTTCACCACGTCTGTTGCATACAAGCACAACCAAGGCCTAGTAGAGAGTGGTTATATATATAATAGCAGAGTAATTGGTGTTTATAGATGTGACTAAAATCATGGATAATACGAAGAAGGGTACTTTGTTTCTTAATATTTTATTGTGATTAAGAACCAAAAATAAAAGGACCCTTATCCCCATTTATCATTATTTCGGCCACATCTATAACTTCAATTACTCCGCGACCCATATCTAGACTTATAAAATCTAGAGGAAGTTGCGGTCATGTTATCTTTACCTAATTTCTCTTCAAGGTATTTACTAGTACCCACAAGTATCATTCTTCTTGATGAAATTATGTTTTACCATATTTTATTATCTTATAATTCTATGTTTAATTTTAATTTAATTGGAAGAGCTTGATCCCATTAAGGTTTTAATTATAATAAACATTAACAAATTTATTAATTTACAATGCCACCCAAATATTTAATAGTTGGAATATTCTCACACTAAGAATACGTACTTGGTATGAAGTAGTTTCTCAAGAACTCAACACCAAGGCAGGGACAACCCGTAGACCAATTAATGGGGTGATACACTTTTCCCAACAAAGTTAGAGAAAGGGATTTTCTTGAGTGTGTTTTTGGTTTTTTGAGTAGTTGCCCTGAAACATGAATTTCAACACCTTGTTTTTTTAATCGAAGTTTTAAGACTTGATCAAGCTAAAAGATCGATTGAACTAATAGATAGACTGAGATTTTGTCCAAGAAAACATAAACCCTCAATCGAGGTATCTAAAAAATCATGTAAAATCTCGATCAAGGGTTTTAAAACCTCGATTGAGGGCTTTAAAAATAGGCTTTTATCCCTCATTTATACAAATTTAATTTTACTAGCAGATTTTGTAGGCCTAAAACCTATATTGGGATGCACCTTAAGTGGCAATACTCATATAGATGAATTTGTTAATGAATCATCTATCCGTTGGCATATAATTTAAGTGTTTTTCAGTTCATATGATAATTCTTTTTTATTTTCTTTTCAAACTTACATTTAAAAACCATGTCCAAAATTTTGAATCAATGCAAAGAAAAATCAACAACATAAAAGGTATACAACCAAAAAAATTCAAAAAATGTATATGCCCCACATCAATGTGTCGTCTTGAAAAGGGTAATTTGTTTTCTTCGATTTTGTAACTAGAAAAAAAATTCTTACGTGTGCACATGTGTATAAAATGGAATTAAAATTTTCAATGGTCAGTTTCAAAAATTAATAAAAAATATAATTTCCCAAAATATATTAAAAAAATATGTGCACCTTGGTGTATTTTTTTTTTCAATGTGGTTCACGCGCCGGCTTGACCGACGGGCTACGTCCACAGAAATAAATCAGGTGGGCCCACCCAAAGGGGCCTCACACCTTCGGCACACTTCATGCCTAACCCCAATAGCATCAATGAGAATTGAACCCGTGACCTCTATACCGAGAGGCCTAGCGACGGGTGCTCAACCAATTGAGCTAACTCTTGGGGCTACACCTTGGTGTATTTTGTATAGATTATGTTCATATATATTTTTTTCCAGAAATTATGCATTTATCACTAAATTAGTTTATGTGCACACAAAACACTTTTTAATTTTTCTTGAAATTTACAAGAAGAAACATATCATTAAATGCAATTTGGCATATTAAATAATAATATTATTATTTTTTAAAATATAGGTGGAAAAACAACATAATTCCCTACAATTTGTTATTTTTGTTGCATGTCATAATTCACAACGCATATATGAGTTTTGGGCTTCCATTTAATAAATGAGTAAAAAATTAAATTTTTATCATCACCTTTGGCCAAAACGTGTTATCCACATTCATGGATTCACCCACAAGATCACTCCCATACGTTCATTAATATTTTTCGCTTCTAATGTTATTTTTGTCAAACAAAAAAATTAAAGTATCCTTGTGAGGGTTAAAAAGTTTCTTGTTCTCCAAAAATTAAGGTTAAGAAGCTCCATTATTCTTAATTAAAATATTCCCATTCATACAAATGTTTGTATCCAAGGCTTTGATATACATATACCACCAATCTCTTTTTTTGTGGCTTCAAAGTCCAATAAATTACAAGGGTAAGGAAGGCCACTCTTCTTATCATTTGGGTGACAAGCTTACATATCCCTTAAACATTGCCTCTAAGAATTTACCATATTCCTCCCATATTCTATTATACCTTTGCAATCCAATCACACATATTATAAATGGAGAACAATCCCATGACAGTCCTTGAAAAAAACTTAACCTTCATCTTGAGATTATTATGTGGGTGAGTGCTCATTGTTTCCAATTAAAATGATCCCACAAGGAGATTGCATTGAGTTTACTCATGAAGAATGAGGTTGATTAGAACCCACCTCTGTGTAATATGTATTGTTGTGGGTCCGTATTAAACCCTAGATAAGATTATATAATAAATCTATAAATGAAAAATACCTAAGAATGATGAGCATGCATGGCTATATACTCTAGGTTTCAATACAACAACCCAAGTATGCATGGTGATATAAGCATACAAGACAATACAATATAAGTTATAGTATGACTACATGAGAAGGCCATCTATACTTCAACACAATGATCTAATCTCAAAATTCTATCTAGGTTTTAGCAAGGCGATCCAATCTCAAAATTCCATCTAGGTTTCAACATGACAATATCATAGCTTCTTCATACAAAATCACAATTGCACCTCATGCAATATCACAACTCCATCCTCATAAAAAATCAAAACTCAATATCAAGTTAATTAAAAAAAAGAGTTTGGTTACAAAAGAAAGAAAGCAATTTAAATACTACAAATAAAAATTTCTTTCATATTTTTGTTGTGCTTGTTTTTTCTTCTAAAATATCTTGTCAATAAGCTTGTTCCTATGTTAACCATTTCAACTATATATCTTAACATTAACCTCATCTTAATGCATCATATAGAATTGCATTGCAATTCGAGTTTTAATTTTTTCTATGGAAACCCATTGCTTCTTTTCCATAGTGCATTCATTATCTTTGTGGAAATTTCTACTTTTGATTTTGGGGGTTGGGTGCACCTTAAAGACCACATAATTTTCTGTATTAATTAGGTTCGAAGGATTTCTTAGTTGAGTGAAAAAACTATTACCAATTAAAGAGAGACGCCTTTTTTCTATGATGGTTGGATTATAAATAGGATACAAGTAATTACCTCAGCCTATATGAGTTTCTTCTAGCTATCAATATCAACAATTAAATGTAGCGGGTTCCCCTTCACCCGCAATGGTGAATAGAAGAGGCACTCCCCTTCTTTTTTCTCCTTCGACTCTTATAGTTGGATATTTGTGGTTGGAATGGTGGAACCATGTTCCACAGTAATGACCCACTTTCCCTTTTCTTGTTTTGAATCATAGTATGAGCCAAAGTCCATCTCTGGGGATTTTGTCTTAGCCAACATGATTGTTTTGAGCGATATTAATCATTTTTGTGCCAGGGTATTTTGTGGAATTCACACCACTTTTTGGTCTCCTTATTTGGTTTTCCATTACCCTTCATTGCTTGTGGCTTGGGATTGTTGTTAGGATTTTGACCATCCTTACTCTATTTGTTTCTTTGTGAGTTGGGGCCACCTTTTCTAGGATTCTGTTATTGATTTGCATATCCAAACTCCTGTTTGTTTTTCTGTTTAAACTTTTGCTCGATCTTGATAGCATACTGATAAGAAACTCCCAGTGAAGATATGTCTAGGAAACCCATCTCTGTATCAATGTACCTATGAAAGCTAGTGCGATACTTTAGGACCAAGTGTCATTTGGGGTGTTTAATACTCACTTTTGAGTGCAGGGTATGGAATATGTTGGTAATATTCGACACTGTCTTGTCTCTTTCTTGGCGCAAAATTGTCCACTTGGTGTACTAGTCATCATAATTTTCGACGGGGTAGAATTCCTCCTTGACGACATTGACAAATTCTGCCTAAATGGATTTGGTCCTGAATATTTCAGCCTCGTCCATCGCATGCCTCTCATAGTACTCGTTCCACTAGTATTTTTTATGGGGAATGGATTTAAGGAGCGTGAAGGTGATCTTTTTGTTGTTGGAAAAATTTGAACAGAAAAATAACCCTCTAACAAAGTTAACCATTTCTCCAAAGCATATGCTTCTATCTTTCCTTCAAATAAGGGTTGTCAAAATTAACTTGTACCTTGAAGGGAGTTGCACCTCCGAAATGGCTGCTTGTTGAAGGTGCATCTACCGCTATCGACAATCGTCAAAGGATCTGGGTGAAATTATCCATCATCTCATTCCTCTATCGTGTGAGTGCTTCCTTAAGCGAAAACTTAATAGGATTTCTTACTCTGACATATATATTTTTTCTCCCTCCATGTAAGGCTGCTTCAGCTGACGAGAGTGGTTTTCCCCAAGCTTAACTAGTTCAAGACACAACTGTCAATATTTAGATATAATCGGGGACATGCACAAAGAAACCACAAGAGAAGATTGCATTGATACCACTCATCCGAATTTTTGTGAGGATGAAATGAAAGAGAATATATATATTCACATGCATAGATATATTTCAAGAAACATAGTGATACAATAAAATCACATTCTATTAAATGAATAAAACAAAACAAACTGTAAAAAAAAGCAACTAGAATGGTGGTAGCTATATATCTGAGAACATATGTCGCGGCTACGTTGATTCATGACAAGATAAATACAAAAGGAGAATGAAATGGCCTATTTATCATAAGCATGAGGGAAATAACCCTAAACATTCAAAAACCAACCTTATAAGATGAACTGTCATAAAGTTTGTGGGCCCAAGGTGGTTAGTTGAATAGTCAACTTCTCGGGGTCATAACGTTTGCAACTAGAGGAAATTTCAACTCAAAATGGGCCTACTAAGGAAAATTAATAAAATAATAGTTAAAATAATAAAATAATATTTATTAATTTTGGAGGAAGAAAAGAAAAAAACTACTTTTTTGTTCGTATTTTTGACATATCTCCCCGTTTATTTACTCATCAATTGGGAGAGCTCGTTGGATGCGGAATTAAATTCCGCATCCAACGAGCTCTCCCGTTGGATGCGGAATTAAATTCCGCATCCAACGAGCTCTCCCGATAGAAATTTGAGTAAAAACACAGGGAGATATGTTGAAAAACAAACAAAAAAAAGTAGTTTTTTTTATGATACCTATCCCCAAATTTATATTAAAAAATTGTTTAATAGGTGCTCCCTTTTCGAATTTTAAAGCATTTTGATTGGCTAATACATGATGACATGGAATTTGTATTATTTTTGCAAGGCCCATTTTAAATTGAAATTTCCTCTAATTAGTACAATCTTTGTTTAGGGCGCTTTATAGCCCATTGGAAATATTTATCCGAGGAGAACCATAGTGGATCAGGCCCAAATCCTAGTATACAACTATCATATGTGCCTCTATGGGCCCAAAAAACATCATTTATGGCCTCAAAACTAGGGAAAATTTTAAGAACCCTCCATAAATTTATATGTATAATAATTGGGAGAATCTACTTGGTAAGTAGGAAAATTCAAAGGCTAATTTATCAATAATAAAATATATATTCATATGTTTTTTAGCAAATGCTTCATTGATTTATAAAAACTTTGTAAAATATTTGTGAATTGTAAAATATTGTGAATATTGAGATTATATGGAATAATAAATATAAATCAAAGATATATTCTAATCCATTATATTAATGTTAATAGATACATTCAAAAAATAAAAATTAAATTATTTTCAATTACAAAATATATACAATCAATTGAAATCCATTTTAGTATAATATTTATATCAACCAAATATAATTGACCAACTATATAGTGTCATCAAATCCAATAATTGAAAAAGTTTTTACATAATTTAAAAATAGTAAATATGATTTGGCTTTAAAAAAATTATATTGAATTGAAAATACAAAAACACAGTATATGCAAAAAGAAAATGTTAATAAATAGAATTGAATTGACAATACAAAAACACACTATATGGAAAAAAATGTTAATAAGTATAATTGAATAGAAAGAGTCATTATCCTTTTTAATTAAAACAATAAAACACTTACAACCAATCCTAGTTATTATTTTTTCATGCTCCAAAAATTATTGTGGTTCTATGCATTACATATTATTATCTCTCATTTACTTGTAATGACATATGCCTTCAATGTAATTGAAGTTTTAAGAGAAATTATTCAACTAAAATGAGTTTATCAAATTAAATAAAAGTATAATTTATCAAATGGAAAGTAAAACATTGGATTGGTAACCTTTTAATAATATAATAAAATAGAGAAATACTCTTAACATGGAAATTGAAAGAACACATTTCCCTGGAATTTACCCTATATCTTCTAAATACAATAGAGTACCTCAAGTCCTTAAATACAATTTATCATATGCAATACCATGGGACACCCAAAACCATGGGCCCATAAACCACGTGACAACAAATAATCTCAAATCATATTTATCACATGTAATACCACGGGACACACAAAACCATGAGCCCATAAACCATCAATGGTAAATCCATTATTTATTGAATAAAGGCTAGCTTTAATCCTTTTAATGAAATCATGGGCAAATTACTCCTTAAAAATTATTAACTCCAATGAATCGAGGGTGAAAATGGAGGATCCATGATTAATTTGGAGGGGGAAAATATATTAAAATAATTTTTATTTAAATTTTGAATGGGCACAATTTAGATATTAAAAAAATATGTAGTATTATGGTGAATTTTTGTTTTTAATATTTATGTATAAAATTCGCCCCTTCAAAATTTGAAACACCATTATTTTCTCCCATGGGAGAAGATTCACCCCTAAAATTAGCCCCATAAGTTTAAGACCCGAAAAAAAGTAGAAAATTACTAGAAAATTGTCAAAATGGAAAATTGTTTTGAGCCAATGGAATAGGTGAGTGGCCACCTATATCCATCTGGATCAACTTCTCAAATATATAGATAAAGTGTCCAAGATCAATTAAATTACCATCATGATTTAGTCCTATTGAACACCTAGGATTAGATTCTATATTAGAAAATTTGGCCTATGACACAAGACAATTTATTAAATGTAGATCCATTTGGAATTCATCAAATAAAATACAAGGGTGTTTGCATGAATATGGGTAGCACGTTTTGGAAAGCATATAGTGCGAGTAGGTTAAAAAATGACCTCTATCGAGCTTTCTACAAGTCCTCATTTGAGCTTTTTTAAAGTAAGCACTTGATTGGGCTTTAAAAAGACCGATTGAGGGATTAATTGATGCTTAATCGATCTATTTTTAAAACCCTTGATCAAGGGTTAAGAAATCCCTCGATCCACCTCCATTGCTTGATTAAGGGTCTTTATTAAACATCAATTGAGATTTCAAATCTTGATCGAGCCATTGAGTCCGATAACATTTTTAAAACAAAAGGCCAGAAAAAATTCTTAGTTTGCAATTTCAAGGATTGATCGAGCTTAAAATATTGATTGAGCTCATTTGAAATCTCGATCAAGTTCCTACAATAGTTATTACTATAAAATAACATACCATGACTTATTTCACCACGTTTTTTTCATATAAGCACAACCAAGGACTAGTAGATAGTGGTTATAGATATAATAGCAGAGTAATTGGTGTTTATAGTGTGACTAAAATCATGGAAATATGGAGAAGGGTTCTTTGGTTCTTAATCTTTGCTTGTGATTAAGAACCAAAAATCAAAGGACCCTTATCCCCATTTATCATTATTTTTTCCACATATATAACTTCAATTACTCTACAACCCATAACTACACGTATAAAATCTAGAGGAAGTGGCAATCATGTTGTCTTTACCCGATTTATCTTAAAGGTATTTACTAGTACCCATAAGTATCATTCCTCTTGTTGAAATTATGTTTTACTATATTTTATTATCTTATAATTGTATGTTTAATTTTAATTTAATTGGACGAGATCGATCCCATGAAAGTTTTAATTATAATAAACATTAACAAATTTATAAATTTACAAGGGCACGCAAATAGTTAATAGTTGGAATATTCCCACACTAAGAATACGTACTTGGTACGAAGCAATTTCTCAATGATTCAACACCAAGGTAGGGACAAACCCTAGTCCAATGAGTGGGGTGACACACTTTTACCAACAAAGTTAGAGAAAGGGATTTTCTTAAGGGTGGTTTTGGTTTTTTGAGTAGTTGCCTTGAAACATGAATTTCAACACCAATTTTTTTTAATCGAAGTTTTAAGACTTGGTTGAGCTAGAATATTGATCGAAATAATAGATAGACTAAAATTTTGACTAAGAAAAAATACACCCTCAATCGAGGTATTTAAAAAAGCATGTAAAATATCGATCAAGGATTTTAAAACCTTGATTGAGCTCAGAACTCGATTAAGGGCTTTAAAAATAGGCTTTTGTCTCTCATTTCTACAAATTTAATTTTACTAGCATCTTTTGTAGGCCTAAAACCTATATTGGGATGCACCTTAGGTGGAAGTATTCATACAAATGGATTCGTTAATGAATCATCTATCCATTGACATATAATTTAAGTGTTTTTGAGTTCATATGATGATTATTTTTTATTTTATTTTCGAACTTACACTTAAAAACCATATCCACAACTTCGAATCAACGCAAAGAAAAATCAACAACATAAAATGTACACAACCAAAAAATTTCAAAAAATGTATATGCCCCACATCAACGTGACGTCTTCAAAAGGGGATTTTTTGTAACTAGAAAAAAAATGTTTACATGCACACATGTATATAAAATGCAATTAAAATTTTCAATGGTCAATTTCAAAAATTAATTAAAATATAATTTCCCAAAATAAATTAAAAAAAATGTGCACCTTGGTGCATTTTGTATAGATTATGTTCATATATATTTTTCCATAAATTATGCATTTATCACTAAATTAGTTTATCACGGCACTTGTTAATTTTTCTTGAAATTTACAAGAACAAGCATATCATTAAATGCAATTTGACATATTAAATAACAATAATATTTTTTAAAATATAGGTGGAACGACAACATAATTACCTACAATTGTTTTTTGTTGCATGCCATAATTCAAAAAGCATATATGAGTTTTGAGCTTCCATTTAATAAATGAGTAAAAAATCAAAATTTCATCGTCACCTTTGACCAAAAAGTGTTACCCACCTTCATGGATTCACCCACAAGATCATTCCCATGCGTTCATTAATATTTTTTCCCTTCAAAATGTTCCCTTTGTCAAAAAAAAAAGTCTCCTTCCCAGGGTGAAGACTTATTGTTCTCCAAAAATTAAGGTTAAGAAGCTCCATTATTCTTAATTAAAATCCTCCCAATCATAAAAATGTTTGTAGCTAGAGCTTTGATATGCATATACCACCAATCTCTTCTTTGTGGCTTCAAAGTCAAATAAATTACAAGGGTAAGGAAGGTCACTCTTCTTATGATTTGGGTGACAAGCTTACATATCCCTTCAACATTTCCTCTAAGAATTTACTATATTCCTCCCATAGTCTATTAGACCTTTGCAATCCAATGACAAATATTAATTGGAGAACAATCCCATGAAAGTCCTACTGGAGAAAACCCAACCCTCATCTTGAGATTCTTGTGTGGGTGAGTGCTCATTGTTTGCAATTAAAATGATCCCACAAGGAGATTGCATTGAGCTTACTCGTGAAGAATGAGGTTGATTAGAACCCATCTCCATGTAAGATGCATTGTTTTGGGTCCCTATTAAACCCTAGATAAATCTATATAAGAAATTTATAAATAAAAAATACCTAAGAACGATGAGCATGCATGGATATCTACTATAGGTTTCAACACAAATACCCAAGTATGCATGGTGATATAAGCATACATGACAATACAATATAAGTTATAGTATGACTACGTGAGAAGGCCATCTATATTTCAACACAACGATCTAATCTAGAAATTCCATCTAGGTTTTAGCAAGGCAATCCAATCTCAAAATGCCATCTAGGTTTCAACATGACAATATCATAGATTCTTCATGCAAAATCACAATTCCATCTCATGCAATATCACAACTCCATCCTCATAGAAATTCAAAACTCAATATCAAGTTAATTTTAAGAAAAAGATTTTAGGTACAAAAGTAAGAAATCATTTTCTTAATTTGCAAGCAATTTAAATACTAAAAATAGAAATTTCATTAACAATATCATAGATTCTTCATGCAAAATCACAATTCCATCTCATGCAATATCACAACTCCATCCTCATAGAAATTCAAAACTCAATATCAAGTTAATTTAAAAAAAAAGATTTTAGGTACAAAAGTAAGAAAGCATTTTCTTAATTTGCAAGCAATTTAAATACTAAAAATAAAAATTTCATTGATATTCTTGTTGTGCTTATTTTGTTTTCTAAAACATCTTGTCAATAATCTTGTTCCTATGTTAACCATTTCAAGTATAACCTAACATTAACCTCATCTTAATGCATCATATAGAATCGCATTGCAATTCGAGGTTTTAACTTTTTCTATGGAAATCCATTGCTTATTTTCCATAATGCATTCGTTATCTTTGTGCACATTTATAATTTTGATTTCGAGGGTTGGGTGCACCTTAAAGACCGCATACTTTCTGTATTAATTAGGTTTGAAGAATTTCTTAGTTCAGCGAGAAACACTTTTACGAATTAAAGAGCGACGTCTTTTGTCTATGATGCTCAGATTATAAGAAGGATACAAGTAACTACAACTAGATAAAACAATTTGTTGTAAGGATACATGTAATTACAACTGGATAAAACAATTTGTTGTATGGAAGCCTAGAAAACTTTTTAAAAGATGGTATGGCTCATTGAAAGCCTAGGCTTGTTGGCTCACTATTTTTTCTTTTCCAAAGATGTTCAAAGTAGTTCTCGTAGGCTAAAATTAAATTATGGCAAGTTGGAGGAAGAATTACTTTGCTGGGGAGAAACATTAACACTAGTAAAGTGTGTAATTCAGGAAATCCTTATTTACTTGGTTTCAATGGCATTCACATCCAAGACATTTATAAAGAAGTTATGGAAGTTATGTTTCTAGTTCTATTGGGTAGCTAAAAGAGAAGGACATGTATGGAGGAGGTTCACAAATCCAAAGAGATTTGAAGGCTAGGGTATTACATAGTTAGAAGCTATGGAAGTTAGGTTTCTAGTTCTATTGGGTAGGTAAAAGAGAAGGATCTTGTATTGAAGAGCCTCACAAATCTAAATGGATTTCAAGGTTACATAGTTATAGAGAAAATGCATCAAACAAATGTCCATGGAATTGTGAAATAAAAGACTTATAAATACCTACTCTATTCGTTCTATATTTTAGTTATGAGAAATATTAACTCTAGTAAATTATGTATTTGAGGAAATCTTTGTTTACTAGGTTTCAATGGAATTCAAGTTGTTGAAATTATGTTCCTAGTTCTATTGTGTAGGTAAAAGAGGGACATGTATTGAAGAGGCTCACCAATCCAAAGAGAATTCAAGGAATTATATATGGGTACCATACTAACCATATATCCTAATAAATAATGGTTATGGTTAATTAACCATAACTAACCATAACTAAAATATAGCCTCTTTAATCGGTTTATAAAAATTACTATAACCATTATAGTCATGATTGATATATTTTTACGGCTAATTATGATTTACTAACCATATTTTCATAGCTCATAGATTAATTATAGCCTATGGGTATGGTTATAATTATAATGAATAATTATAACCATAATTAATACATGGTTATAATTATAATGAATAATTCTACCCATAATTAATACATGGTTGCTCTATAACTAATAATTAATACATGGTTTCTCTAGAACTAATAATTAATACATGGTAGCCGATAAATAATTAGGCTATAATTATAACCCATAATTAGAGCCTCTTCAATAACCATATATCCGCTATAATGGTTAATTATGGTTATGGAAGGATTTAGTTTATATTGTTGGAAGGAATTTGTGAAATTGTTTAACAATTTTTTTTAGAGTTGTTTGGGATGTTGTTAAAATAATCTCTAGAGGGAAAGGAGTAAGGTAAGATTTAATATGGATAATTGTTTGAAAATTTGAACAAACAAGTACAAGTGTACTCATCCATTTTAGAGGTATTTACAAGTATCAATGACCAATAAGGGAACAATTAGATCACAAAGTTTAGAAAATGACATCCATAAATTTATTGACTTTTATTAAGCACATGTATATGCATATAAAGAAAAATACAAACATTGCTAAAATAAGAACAAATTCTCACAAAATACTAGTGATTTATAAATACTTCTCTTAAAATTCTAAACTGGACAAAATAATTCCTTACTTTACCCCACACATATATAAATATAACAATTTAACAATTTAAATATAATTATTTTAATTTTGTTATACTATTTATGCCCATTTACAATGAGCTATGGAATGAGGTATAAATGTATCATCATCTTATCTAATATCTTTGCTAGTGTAAATGCCCATATAGGCCTTCTTCTATTATTTTAACTCTAAGACAACCTTATGTATGCCGATATGGCTATCTTTTTCTTTTTCCACATATTTCACAATAGTTTAAGACTGTGAGGTATATTACAATCTTTTCCAAAAAAAAAACATGGTACAATGGTTATTTTCTTGCTACTTGTATCGGATTTACATTTTTTGCCATCCCAATATCCACATATTTCTTAAAAATATGAATATGGCACAGTGCTGATCATTATGCAAATAATGTACTAAAATTTCCATTATAACTTCTCTCTCATATATTATTTTCATTTCAATATTTTAGTGATATATTCGCAATACAATATTTAAACCATAAAAGACATTGGATGATTAAATATAACTCTAGTATCATTATGTGATATAGAAAGGATTATTGAAATTTGTCTCTTGGAAGTAGTATTTTTCACTACATAAACACATGAAGTTTAACAGACTACTCTCATGTACATCGAATCAGGGCAATTTTGAATTGGTCAAATAGAACTCAAAGCTTAAATAAAAACAACATCAGAGATTGATGAAATTGTGACATAAAAGGCATCCTGAGGAGATTCAGAACGATGAAATTGTGACATCAAAGGCATCCATGGGTGTGTTTTGGGTGAATTTGCATACACCGTCCAATGTTTTAGCCTAAAACCAAAACCATAACACTTTTTGATATCTATGTTAATGTTTAAGCTGATTCTAATTAAACAACTAGAATCTTACTCAACTTGCTAACAAACAAAATACCTTTCCAAACAAATACACAACATTAGACTAAAACCAAAACCAGAACATTTGTTGATATCTATGTTAATGTTTAAGCTGATTCTAATTAAACAAATAGAAGCTTACTCAACTTGCTAACAAACAAAATACGTTTCCAAACAAATACACAACATATTCTCTATTGAAAGATGATTAAAGTCAAAATGCATGTCTTCTTAACTAGCAACAACATATTCTCTCTAGACAGATATTTAAAGTTACAAAATGAATGTCTTCTTAACTATCCATTATCCGATGGTCCACCACCCCATTTCTCTTCAGATTCAGTTAGCTCAATCACATGAACACTTCCATCAGTCATTCTTATAGAAAATTGATTAGGATGTTTTGGACTTGTAGCAATTTTCAAGTGGATAGGTATTGTTGCTGCACATGTACAAGCCAAAGAACATTTTCATTACGTGGAATTAAATCTAAATATGAGCACTAACTTTTTTAAAGATTCCTATAATAATATACACTTCCATTTTGCATGAAGAAACACCACACCTTCTTATGCCTGGCATAAATTGTTGATGTAATTGTAACTTCTGAATGTATTCACTTGTATTTCTTATGTATTGTAACCTGATGTTTATTCTGGGATGTATTTGTAATGTAATTGAGTCATGTCATGCCCCGAGGTTCCTATTGGGAGTTTCTATAATGTAAACAAGTCATGTCAAGTCAAGGTGGGTAACCCTCCTATTGTCTAAGGGTTAAAGTCCCCACAGTTCCAGGGCACTAGGGTTATTAGACTTGCCTAGTGAAGTTGGCCCTAGTTGGGTTTAGTCAAGTCAGGAATTAGTATAAATAGAGAGCTAGCCTCTCTATTTATCACTCACTCACTCACTCACACTCATTTGTAGCGCATAGTTGAGGAAGAGAAAGACACTAGGGCAAGGAAGAAAGAGGTTATTGCTGTCAGGAGATCATCTTACTGTTCTGGGTTTCACTTTTGGTGCTGATTCTATCTCTGAGGAAGTTATGGGGTTTTCTCCATTTATGGTTTCCCCGAGGAAAAACACTGTGTTCATTGTCTCTTGTGTTTGATTGCTGTGCTTGTTTTTCTCTCAGTTAAAGATCCTAATGATATGCTAGCTTAATGTTAAAAATTTAACATGGTATCAGAGCTAACCTGAGAAGAAGACACCGTATAGCTGCGGGAACTAGGGATTCCTATTTTGTGGATCTCTCTCCACATATTTTCAACAAAAGTAGGGTGGAATAACTCTCCTCCCTAGGGCGCATCTTTCTGTCGGAGCAGAATCCAAT
Organism: Pseudotsuga menziesii; assembly: GCA_001517045.1. Classification (NCBI taxonomy): domain Eukaryota; kingdom Viridiplantae; phylum Streptophyta; class Pinopsida; order Pinales; family Pinaceae; genus Pseudotsuga; species Pseudotsuga menziesii. The sequence goes on along the minus strand of LPNX010465142.1, from coordinate 86,840 downwards.
TCTGAGGTTTTTTAGTTTTGGACCTGACACTGATGCCGGAAATTAGGGCTTCTCACAGAAGTGGAATTTTTCAATGAGCCCAGGCCTGGATTGATCTCCTCCCCAAAATCAAAGTTAGGGATCAAAATCAAAGCATTTGGTTGGACAGAACTCCAGAAAAACAAAACCCTAATCTACTCCTGAACCAACACTGCAGGATTTCAGCTCCAAATCCAGATCCGACATCTTGACCTGGTAAGATCTAAATCTTTTGTATTTCCATTTGAGGTTCTTAGTTAAGATGTCTCATCATACCAAGCTTGACAAAAAACTTGAGGGAGCTAATAACTTCTGAGCCTGGAAGTATAAGATCTCCCTGGTCCTGGAAGAAAATGAGTTAGACTCCTATATCAGTGAGGAGGTTCTAGTTCCAGAGGGAGATGAGGGTAAGGCCTTACATAAGAAGAAGTTGGTTATGGAAAAGAGGATCATTGCTGATTCTATCAAGGATCACCTCATACCACAGGTGTCCTCCCTCAAGACACCTAAAACTATGTTTGATGCCCTAACCAAACTGTTTGAAGGGAAGAACACCAATTGGAAGATGACTCTAAGGAACCAGTTGAAGAATGTAAAGATCCAGAATGAGGAGACCATCCAGTCATACTTCACAAGGGTCTCCCAGATCAAAGAACAGCTAGAAGCAGTAGATGAAGAAGTGGAGAATGCAGAAATTGTGATGACAACTTTGAATGGCCTCCCTAGGTCATGGGATTCTTTCATCCAAGGAATCTATGCTAGGAAGAAGTTAGTCAAGTTCAGTAGACTGTGGGAAGAATGTTCACATGGAAAAGCTCGAATAGCAGCTTGAGAAGAAAAGATGGGAAGTGAATATCAAGCTCTCACAGTACACTCCAAGAAAGGAATTAGAAGGGAAAAGCATCATTACCAAGGTAAGCATTCTCATCAGAAAGGTTCATCTAAACTCAGATGTTATACATGCGATGAAATAGGACACTATGCTAGAAAATGTCCCATGAATAAGAATGGATCCAAGAAGAATAGGAACTCCAAAAGAAGACATCATGCTCACACTGCTGAGGATGATGATCCTCCCAGAAAGAAAGTAAAACAAGAAAGTGAAGACTCTTCAAGTGAAGATGAATATGTTCTGATCTCTGCTCTCACGGGAACTGTTACTCATGGAAGCAAAGATTGGCTTATTGACAGTGGGGCTTCCAAACACATGACATGTTTCAAGGAATCCTTTGAGAAACTATTTGAACATAATTCACCCCATAAGGTGAAACTTGGGGATGACTACCAATATCCCATAAAAGGTAGTGGTGAATCATCCTACAAGCTAGACTCTGGAAAGTCTATGAAAATGAAGGATGTCTTATTTGTACCAGGACTAAAGAATAATCTTCTATCCATATCGGCACTGGATGCAAAAGGCATGAGGGTTGCATTTATAGATGGCCAAGTCCTCATGTGGCCAAGAGGAAAGACTATTGACGATGCAATAATAATTGGAGAACAAGAAGGAGGATTATACAAATTGAAGGGCCATCCAGAACAAGCCTTGGTCCATGACACAGTAGAGCCAAATGAACTTTGGCACAGAAGGCTTGCACATGTGCACTACAGAGCACTACCACTTGCAAGCAAAGTTGTTGAAGGTCTTCCAGAAATTCAAGCAAAACATGAAGGGGTCTGCAAAGGATGTGCGAAAGGAAAGAACAAAAAGAAGACATTTCCAAGTAGCGAAAGCAAGGCAAAAGGAATCTTGGAAATCATCCACTCCGATGTATGCGGACCAATGTCATCAAGTTCTCTAAGCGGGTGTGTATACTATGTTTCTTTCATTGATGACTTTTCTATCAAGACATGGATTTACTTCATGAAGAACAAAGATGAAGTTTTCAGCAAGTTCAAGGAATTCAAACCCTTGATCGAGAACCACACAGAAAAGAAGATCAAGACCTTTCGATCAGATAATGGCGGAGAATTCACATCAAATGAATTCGAAGACTTATGCAAAGAATCAGGGATTAAGAGGGAGTTATCCACTCCATATAATCCACAACAGAATGGGGTTGCAGAAAGGAAGAATAGAACTATCACGGAAGTTGCAAGAGCAATGCTTCATGATCAAGATCTTCCCATGCATCTATGGGTAGAGGCTGCCAGAACAGTGGTGTATGTATAGAACCTTACTCCACATAGAGTACTCGATAACAAGACTCCTGAAGAATTCTTCTCCGGCAAGAAACCAGAAGTCAGCCATCTCAGAATATTTGGCTGTCCACTGTACATACACATTTCGAAAGAAAAGAGGACAAAATTAGATCCTTCAGGAAAGAAGGGTATATTTGTGGGATACTTTGAAAGCTCGAAGGCTTACAAAATATACTTTCCAGGATTCAAGAAGATCGACATCAGCAGGGATGTAACATTTGATGAAGACACAACTTACAACAAATCCAGAAAGAGACCTGCTGAAGAACATGAAGAAGTAGAAGCACCCAAAATTCATGATACAACCATGAATGAAGAAACTCTAGAAGAGGATCGAGAATTTGAAGAACCAAAAAGACCTGTAGATCCACCTCAAGAGAAGAATCCTCACAAGAAGAAACCTGCTTTTGTATGAGAAATTATCCAAGGTGCGGAAAGATATGGGGCTCCAGAAGAGAATCACAGAGAAAGAAAGAGAACCAGATCCTGTTCTGGGTATGTAGCTTTATTATGTGACTTTATCAATGAAGAACCTTCCAATTATGAAGAAGCGACATAATGGAAAGAGTGGAAGGATGCTACGGTCGAAGATTATCAATCGATCATGAATAATGATGTTTGGGATGTTGTCCAAAGACCAGAAGGGAAGTCGGTTGTAACTTCCAAATGGATCTACAAGATCAAGCATGCTGCAGATGGTAGCATAGAGAAATATAAGGCAAGATTCATGGCTCGTGGCTTCTCACAAAAGGAAGGAATAGATTAAGAAGAAACCTTTGCACCTGTAGCCAGATACACTTCCATCAGATCAGTACTTGCTCTAGCTACAGTGATGAAATGGAAGATACACCAAATGGATGTCAAGATTGCCTTCTTGAATAGTGTAGTGGAAGAGGAAGTGTATGTAGAGAAACCACTCGGTTTTGAGACACATGATAGGGAGTCTCATGTGTGTAGATTGAATAAAGACCTGTACGGCTTGAAACAGGCACCCGGGACATGGTACGGCAGAATTGACAGATTTCTATCCAGTTTGGGATTTACCAAGAGTAAAGCAGATTCCAAACTTTACTACAAGGTTGAAGATGGCAACCCAGTGATGCTCCTACTATATGTAGATGATCTGTTTGTAATAGGTGTGGATGGGTTGATTACTGATATGAAGAGAAAGCTTGCTGCCGAGTTCGAAATGAAGGATTTGGGTATGATGCATTATTTTCTAGGCATGGAGGTGTGGCAGAATGCGGATGGAATCTCCCTCGGACAAGGGAAGTATGTAGTAGAGATCTTGAAGAGGTTTGGGATGATGGACTTCAAGGCCATGACCACACCTATGGCATCGAACCTGAAGCTATTGAGTGATGCTTCATCAGAGACGGTTGATGCTACGATGTATCATCAGATGATTGGGTCCTTGATGTACCTGATGAACACAAGACCAGATATTTGCTTTGCTGTGAACACCTTGAGCCAGTTCTTGACAGATCCAAGACATGTTCACCTGATTGCTGCAAAGCATATTTTGAGGTACATGAGGGGTACAATTGATTATGGGCTCAAGTATGAGGCGAATCAGAAGATTAACCTGGAGGGTTATGTTGATTCAGATTGGGTAGGAAGTGCCATCGATAGGAAGAGCACTTTAGGGTGTTGCTTCAGTATGGGATCAGGTGTGATCTCTTGGTTTAGCAGGAAGCAATCCTGTGTGGCACTGAGTACAGCTGAAGCAGAGTATGTTGCAGCTTGTTCAGCTAGTTGTGAGGCAGTATGGCTAAAGAAGCTACTGTCTGATTTATTTGATCTCCAGATGGATGCTACTTGTATACATTGTGACAACCATAGTTGCTTGAAGTTGTTAGAGAATCCAGTGTTCCATGACAAGTCGAAGCATATCAAGATCAAGTATCACTATATCAAGGATATGGTGCAGAGGGGAGCAGTGAAGCTCCAGTATGTTGCGACGGAGGAACAGATAGATGATGTGTTGACAAAGCCATTGGCTAGGGTGAAGTTCGAGTACTTCAGGGGGAAGCTTGGTGTTCTCCAGATCGAGGTTTCCTCTAAAGGGAAATGATGAGACCCAGAGCCACTCTGACATGGTGAGAGGATTGGTTCCTTCCATGGTCAGATGTAAGGGCTGATCCATTCTGTCATGGTGAGGATTGGTTCCTTCCATTTCAGATATGAGTGCTGATCCATTTTGACGTGACTGTAGGATTGGTTCCTACATGGTCAGAAGTAGGCGCTGAATGCCATTCTTGGAATGGAGGAACCTGGTCAGTTACCAAGTAGCTCAGTCTGGGACTAGGGGCCATTCTGATATGACTGTAGGATTGGTTCCTACTTGATCATATGTGAGTGCAATCCCTTTCAAACATGCATGTTGGATTAGTTCCTCGCATGTGTCAAATGTAAGTGCAGATCCCTTTCGAACATGCATGTTGGATTGGTTCCTCGCATGTGTCGGATGTAAGTGCATAGCCCTTTCGAACATGCATGTTGGATTGGTTCCTCGCATGTGTCGAATGTAAGTGCAGAGCCTTTTTGAACATGTATGTTGGATAGGTACCTCGCATGTGTCAAACATAAGTGCTGAGCCTTTTTGAACATGTATGTTGGATTGGTTCCTCACATGTGTCAAATGTGAGTGCTGGGCCTTTCTGACAGGGTGTGGGATTGGTTTCCACATGGTCAGATGTGAGTGTTGGGCATGCCTTTCTGATATGATTATAGGATTGGTTCCTACATGATCAGATATAAGTGTTGAGTGGGCCATTCTGACTTAGGGTCAGATATAAGCATTGAAGAAGACCTACATGGAGGTTAGGCCTACAACCAACATGAAAAAGATAGATTAGGGTTTTGCTTTTCCGGAGTTCTGTCCAACCAAATGCTTTGATTTTGATCCCTAACTTCAATTTTGGGGAGGAGATCAATCTAGGCCTGGGCTCACTGAAAAATTCCACTTTTGTGAAAAGCCCTAATTTTCGGCAGGAGTGTCGGGTCCAAAACTGAAAAACCTCAGAATTGGATTCTGCTTCGACAGAAAGATGCACCCTAGGGGAGAGTTATTCCACCCTACTTTTGCTGAAAATATGTGGAGAGAGATCCACAAAATAGGAAGCCCTAGTTCCCGCAGCTGCACAGTGCCTTCTTCTCAGGTTAGCTTTGATACCATGTTAGATTTGTTCCTCGCATGTGTCAAATGTGAGTGTTGGGCCTTTCTGACTAGGTTGTGGGATTGGTTCCCACATGGTCAGATGTGAGTGCTGGGGGTGCCTTTCTGATATGATTATAGGATTGGTTCCTACATGATCAGATATAAGTGTTGGGTTGGCCATTCTAACTTAGGGTCAGATATAAGCGCTGAAGAAGACCTACATGGAGGTTAGGCCTACAACCAACATGAAAAAGGGATAGCTCAGTAGAACTTCCTATGACAAGACGAATCATGAGATAGCACCTGTGATGATCCAGTGATGATGATCCAGATCGAGGGATGATCCAGATCCAGAGATGATGCTCCAGAGATGATCCAGATCGAGGGATGATCCAGATCCAGTGATGACGATCCTGATTGAGTGATGATCCAGATCCAGGTGAAGATGAATTGAATATAGAGATGACTTGAAGGTGAAGATGACGAAGACTCGATGATGATCCAGATGATACAGAGAAGAAGACTTGTGCTGATAAACTGTGTCGAGAGAATACCTTCCTAGTTAAGAAGGAGTGTTGATGTAATTGTAACTTTATAATGTATTCACTTGTATTTCTTATGTATTGTAACCCGATGTTTATTCCGGGATGTATTTGTAATGTACTTGAGTCATGTCATGCCCCGAGTTTCCTATCGGGAGTTTCTATAATGTAAACAAGTCATGTCAAGTCAAGGTGGGTAACCCTCCTATTGTCTAAGGGTTAAAGTCCCCACAGTTTCGGGGCACTAGGGTTATTAGACTCACCTAGTGAAGTCGGCCCTAGTTGGGTTTAGTCAAGTCGGGAATTAGTATAAATAGAGAGCTAGCCTCTCTATTTATCACACACTCACTCACACTCAGTTGTAGCGCATAGCTGAGGAAGAGAAAGTCACTGGGGCAAGGAAGAAAGAGGTTACTACTGTCGGGAGATCATCTTACTGTTTTGGGTTTCACTTTTGGTGCTGATTCTATCTTTGAGGAAGTTGCGGGGTTTTCTCCATTTATGGTTTCCCCGAGGAAAAGAACTGTGTTCATTGTCTCTTGTGTTTGATTGCTGTGCTTGTTGTTCTCTCAGTTAAAGATCCTAATGATATGCTAGCTTAATGTTAAAAATCTAACATAAATGCAGATGGGACAATATAACAACGTGGTTTTAAGATTTAAGCATCAAATACACATACTGAACCATCACAGAAACTGACATAGACTAATAGGTCGTCACATGAAAAAGTGGCAGTCGAAATAGCTGAAGTCCTTGGATCCGTAGGAGCCCACTGCAGTGCAAATATTTTTAGTTACATTTTATTCTTTAAATCTTAAGTCATTATATCTTTATTTATGTTAAATCAGCATAGATCTATTTTAAATTCAGATCTATTAAGTATTGAAAGAATGTTAAATCAACATAGATCTATGTTAAACTCATATCTATTGAGTATTGAGAGATACCAACTATCACATGACAACATCTTCTCTATTAAACTGAGAGCATTTAGCTATTCCGGATTCAATAAATACACCATTTGAAAAGTTAAAAACTATAATATGACAATAATTCAAAAGAAGAGTTATTTGCTCAAGATATGAGTGAGTGAACACAAGATATTACATGGAGAAAGCATTCCAATTTAGAGGCATCATAAATAGATATTTTGATGTCCTGTACAACTAGTAAGTGAACCTGATCCTTATGAAACTGAACTCTAGTTTTTGAAAGTGATCATGTTGATCTTCCATCCTCTGAATGCACACTCTTTGATTTTTGCTTCTCCCATCCATTCATTTTCCATACACACAACTGCGAGTACACCATTTATTCAATGGTAAACTTTATTTGATGTCTTAGGTGATCTAGTTAACTTTAAAAGGATTAGAGTAAATACCTGTCCACCAGATCCAGAGGATACCAACACTTCTAAAACTTGAGAAAATGCCAAGCCAATTATTCCCTTTGCTTTCCCTTTAAGTTCCACAATTGTCTGTAATCAAACTCATCTAGCAACATTGAATAAAGACAAACGTACATGCCAACTATGTGTAAACACTTGGAAACCCACAACACCTCATCATGTTTACAATTGAAAATTTCAATTGTTGCATCCTTCATTCCAATAGCGACGATGTTACTATCCTTGGGGTGGAAAGCTAGAAAAGATGTTGCTTGGGGAGGGTCTACAAAGTGTCGCATCACTTGCATCAATGTGGTTGTCACTACAGATTTAAAAATCATATACAAAAATTCTCTAGTTAAATCTTGTTCCACTTCTCCCTAAATGTCAAACTAAATATCAAATGGAGAGTAATTAAATCATATACAAAAATTCCCCAGTTAAATCTTGTTCCCCTTCTCCCTAAATGTCAAACGAAGAGTAGTTTTGTAACATGCCATACATGCTACCCTATAAGAAATTCATGATTTCTACAGAATTGCAAACATACACATACAATATAAAAGACATGACAAGACTACTTACCTTAACAAAAATGAATTCAAGCAAACCAAAAAATTTAATTCAAACAAACATTTTGAGTAAGAAAAAAACGTCTCACCTTAAATGTTTGTGTGTGGAAAAAAGACAGCTTCCCATCATAACAAGATGATACATATAAATCATTTATTGTCACATCGAAGAAGCTGGAATCAGATTCATCTCAAACTCCGTCAGTGGTGTCATTTTTCAACTCATTAGTTTGTTTCCTTAACTTTGGTGCATTTTTCGTTGTTTCCTGTAGACCAATCAATTATTTAACTTAAATGCATTGTGATACCACTATGTAACTACGACAACTAGAATTAAAATTATTTTTCCATTTGAAAAACACACCATGTCATGACTTGTCCATTTCCATAGATTGAGTCTACCGTTGGTATCCAAATTTAAGAGCCCAACAAAACTACTCGTGTAATGTAAGCTAGTAATCTGAAATACAAAACAAACAAAGAAAATTATACAAACACATTATATAAACCTGGTGTGCAAGAGAGTTGTCTTCCTTCTTTGTAATAAGGACATAAAGAAAGGTATGCTATTGTCTTCCTGTATTTTTATCGTGAATTTTATGTTCGCATGTTGGTTATTTATATGATCAAATAACCTATCTAAACTGTTTCTCTTATGGGGCCCAATAAAATTGGTATAAGGGCTACATAAAGTTTCCATTCTTTGGGTTTTAGTGGGTATGAATCAAGAGCTTGTTTTTCATAGGCTCCATCATGTAGAGGTAGAGGTTGGCTACCAATGGTGAGAGCTGAGAGCCTATAGCTACACCTTCTATTTACTCATAAAAACTTCCACGAAATGTAAAATATGTAGACTTCAAACATGTCCTTACCAATTTTGATGTCTCTTTTATCAATAATTTATTCAATGACATTGATGGCATCTTCTTGAGGAATTTTGGTATATAATTAGACAACATCGAAATTAACCAAGATGACATTTTTCCCGATCGTGAGTTGTTTTATGTTATTTACCGAGTGGGTCGAATCTTTTACAAAAAAGTTTGTCATCCCAACCATATGCTTGAGTTTATTTGCAGTAATCCATAGATTCGTGGCACTATGAATTTTTTGGGGGTGAGCTTCCTTTTCGTCTCATCATTCAAAGAGGATTTCATGATGACACATGGTACCTCCTTCATTACCTTATTGCTTGGATCAACATTGGGTTTTTTTTGTAGCTGCCACTCTTTATCAAATTCTCAAGCATATCTTTTTGTCATAGTACACAGTATTCATTATTACTGTGGCGTTTCCTTTGTCCTCTTTGAGGAGCCTGAGCTTTGAGGATTTTGATGTTTTTATTCTTTTTCAGTTCCCTCATTGCTAAAGATCCTTCCTTGTTAATGTTGCATTTTGGTAACTATCCCGTCCGTCTAATGGTTATTGCGCATTCATGTCTAATGGTTTCAGCGGTTCCCTCCGGAAGATATTTGATGGCGGTCTTTCACTGTCATCTTGATCGAGACGATGGCAAAGTTGAAATTGTATTCCAAAAGCTTCTGGGTTGGAGGATCCAATTGACACTAGTTTTGTGTTTGACGATCTCGATCTCGATCTCGATCTCGATGTCATTGTCATTCCCATATTGTTTTATTTTAAGCCGCTGAAATTTCAATTCCCATATGCCTATGTGTGTTGTTACATAGAGTGCCATCATATTTCTTAGCGATAAGGCGATCTACGTTGTCCCGAATGGCTAGATTTACGATATTACCAAGTTTTTTATATGAAGCTTACATCCTTTACTAGACATTGCATCCAATCCAATTCACGTCTTTTGTTCTTTAATTATCTCCGTATTATAGACAGACTTGCTGCGTGGAAGATTCTACAGTTATTTCCATAGTTAGTTAAAGTGATGGTGAATCTTGGCGAATTCTGGAATGACCCTGTTGTTCCTGCACTTCTTTAAGAAGGAAGGAGATATCTGCTATCCTATGTGCAGAGCTTACATGTAATCTTTCTCGTGTAATTAAGCATTATACGCAGGGAAATTATTATAATAAGTTGAACTCTGCGTTCAGTATTGAAATAATCTACGCATTTGGATCCACCGCTGAGACCATCATCACGAGCTCATAGTGTAAAAGGTGTAAGATTCTCATTGAATAGAAAAGGTCTCAATATCCATTTATACTTTCCACGACACCATAACACCTATGTCGACGATGGTGAAGAATACAAGTATATAATGGATAATGCCATGGTTTTTATGAGTCCATGTGGAGGAGGGGTTTCCAATCATTAAGTTTTAAACTTTCATCTCTATTTATATTGTTGGGATGTAATTCAATTTTAGGGCTTCCATCACTTTTCTTCTTCCATAATGATCAACTCTTGTAAAGATATTGGCATTCTATAAGCAGATATGGTGGCTGGTTTTAGAGGAGTGCTTTGCTAAAGCATATTTTTGAAGTATGTTCAACCTTAGATCCACATTGTGTTCCTTAAAACTTATTTTCATTTATCTACCAGTTTTTTCGATATAGACCTTGCAGCATGAACAATATACTGAATATACTCCTTTATGCATTATCAGGTCAATTGGATCTTTGGTCTAATCCACTATTCTCCTAATGGTATTTGGGGGGATAAATCCACCTTTATGTATCCTTAAGGAAGAATAACACACAATACCTAGTCACATTACCAAATGGAAGGAAACACATCTACAATAAGTGGGTATTCAAGAAAAAGATGAACGCAACAAGATGGGTAAAGTAGTACAAAACTCAACTAGTATCAAAGGATATTCCTAAGTCAAGGGAATTGAATTTGGTGATATTTTCCCTCATGTTGCTAAATTAATTTCCATAAGGGTATTAGTTTATTTAGATACAACATTTGATCTTGATATATAACATATTTATGTTACAAATACAACATTTCTTCATGGTGATCTTGAAGAAGAAGTTTATATGAAGCAACCTTAAGGTTTCATAGTGAAATAAAAGAAGAAGCAGGTCTGTAAGCTCAAGAAGTATCTCTATGGTTTAAAGCAATTACTCAGGATGTGGTACCGAAAATTTGATATGTATATCTAGGAGTTGGGTTTGTGAGAAGCCAGGATGATCATCGTGTGTATGAAAAGAAAGTCAGTGATCACTTTAATATGCAATTTTGTATGTCGACAACACGTTGTTGGTAAAAAATAACATGGATCTAATGAAGGAGGTAATATTCCAACTATCCTCCAAGTTAGACATGAAGGATCAAAATGCATTTCATTTAATTATTGGAACTTAAATAAAGAGAGATCACTAAAAGAGAAGGCTCCGATTAAGTTGGATTATATATATGTTGAGATAGTTCTAAAATGTTTCAACATGCAGGAGTGCAAACTGGTCAAAGGTACCTATTCTTGTAGGAGTTATGTTATTTGTTGAACAATTGCCTAATACAAAGGAAGAAATAGAGTACATGACACATGTTCCCTATTCTAGTGTTGTAGGTAGTTTGATGTATGCAACGGTTTGTACTTGACCTAATATTGCACATGTAGTGGGAGTAATAAGGAGATCTATGTTGATTCTTGGGAAGGAGCACAAGATCATAGTCAAGAGAGTTTTCAGGTATTTGCGTGGCACAATGGATTATGCAATTTTCTACCAAGGAAAATTCAAATCTAACAAGAAAATATCTATACATGGCTTTGTGGACTCAGAGTGGGATATATATATTGATCACAGATGGTCAACCAATAGATATGTTTTCAATTTTTTTGGTGGAGTAGTCGATTTCATGAGTAGGAGGCAGTCGGTTGTTGTACTATCAACTATTGGTGTTGAATACATGGAATGCACTACAAGAAAAGAGGTGGTTTAGTCGTAGATATTGTGTTGAAAATTTGGGTTTACAAAACACGCTATTAGGTTGGATTGTCATAGTCAAAGTGCAATCTTCCACAGNAAACCTCCTCCCCACCCCTTTTTATACATCAATCCTTATAAACCACCCTACCCACCCCCACCTTAAACCCCTCATCCCCCCAATACCTACAATATATTGGTTCGATCTTTTATAATTTTAAAACCCACAATATGAACTAACGTGATAGGATATTGGTCAACAAGTGAAGCCCCCGTGCAATCTTCCTAGAAAATAACCCTTCATACCATTTAAATACAAAGTGTATTGATGTGTAGTATCACGTTGTGAGATAAATGGTGGAAAAATATAAAGTGTTGTTGGGAAAGGTAGACACTATGAAGAACATTACAGACTCATTGGCCAAGTCTATGAGCACTAAAAAGTTTACTTGGTGTAGGGAATAAATGGGATTGTTATCCCTACTTAAGTGAATTAAAGGTCTGGTATCCCCTTTGTATGAAAAGAAGACAACAAGTGGGATAATGTTAGGTGTGTTACGTTCTTTGCATGTGAATTAACCGTCAAAGTTGATAGTCAACTGGTACAGTCAACTAGAATTGAAGTCAATAGATGGTAGAAGTCTGGTCGACGAGCCGACTAGCATAGTCAACTGGTCATTTATCATGATTGGTTGATGGGGAAGTTGACAAGCATAAAGCAGAGATGGATTTCGCAAAGCTTAATGGGTGGTCTATTATGGTTAACTCAATCAGGATGACTATAACTAAATAACTGCATTCAGTTAGGAAGTTATGGACTACCATTAATGAGCAGTTATCCATAACTAACTTGGGTATCACGAGCTAGTGTATGAGCTTACATCTATAAATATGATGTAAGGTAGAAGTCTATGTATGGTGAAGAAAAATTAATTGTACAAGAATAGTAAATTCATGCTTGAGTTGTAGCGATCTTGTAAATCGATGTTGCAAAAATTGGTTAAGAGTCTTGTTAATATAAGAGTGGTAAAGTTGATCACTAGTTCATTGGTTTTCCCTGGTAATTTTTGTATACTATGTGTGAATGTGTTTTATGCCATTAATAATTATGTTATATGTTTAAGTGCAATAGTCATTATGCATGCTCATTGTATTAGGTTTTAGAACCCAACAATTTTTTGTCGGGTAAAAATAATGATTTCAATCAATTTGTTGTAAACTTATATATTTTGAATTAGGAATTAAGATGTATATATGTTAATTAATTAATTAATTTATACTACATCTTTAGTTGAGTTTATGATGAAGGAAAACTTATAAATATTTGTATAAATTATCTTGTGATGAGAGTAAACTTAAAAATATTTGTATGAAATAATGTGTTCCAAGTTCAAGTACATTCTAGCTTATAAACACATTTAAAACATTATTTTTAAAATAATTTTTATTTTTAAATCTGATTTCTTTAATAATAGTTAAAAAAAGAAATTTCTTTTCTACAATTAGAAATTAAATATAAAAAGTTTTCCAAAATAATTTAGGTAGATATTTTACATTACACTTTGATCAAAGCAATTGAAGTTAGAGTTCACTCTCTACAACTAGCACTTTATAGGTGGTATCTCTCCATGGAAGCAAACAGGGGAATCAATCCCCCTCCTTTAAAGTTGCACTATCAAGTAACCAAGGTTGAGATATTTCTAAGTCTACACCAACCATAAGAAACGATAACAAATCGAAGGAGTCGATGGGAAAGGGAGGCATAGGGAACTCAAATAGTCTATTATAATCAAATTAATCACCAGAAGATATCCCGCATCTAAAAACAATAACTCATAACCTAGGACAATGCATCCCCACACCAGAAAAAATATCGAGGTATGAAATCACCTAAACCGGGATCAATGAGTATATTCAATATATGCAAGATCATGGCGTGATTGGAAAGTTAATGGGAATATGTCCATTAGAAAAATCCATAATCTAGTGGATAGACACTAAATGGAAATATGAGGGACATGTAGAACTCAAGTTATGATCCAAAGGGCTCTTCATTGTAGTATTGACTTATCTAGAGAATTAAGAGAGGGTATTTGAAGATGGTCCCTACATATTCAACTGTATTGGATTATATATGATATTTTGGACTAAAAAGTTCAATTTAGATAAGGAATACTCATATCTACACCCTTTTGGATTCAACTATTCTCACTTTTGTAGGAATACGAAGATGAGGAAAGGTTGGCGGGGGGATTGGAAATTCCATCAGATCCTTTTTTAAGACCTTATATGTAAAAAAATAAAGGACAATATATATCATATACTTAGATATATGTTTATATGAATGCATTGGATGCTCTACTGAAATGCATATGTCCTAGTCACCAAGACACATAATTGGTCCAAACCATTGGCTATGAGAACATTCCGTTGAGATTCCAAAAATTCCATGAACATGAGAATTTATTTAGAATACATGTATAACTTTTAGCCTTTTCTTCTTTTTCCATAGAGATTTTAGTTTCTGAAGAAGAGTTATGGTGTTGTCATCAATGAAAAAGGGGGGTATTGTTGATTAAGTTGTAATTGATGCCAACTGTTGAGTCTTGTTGCCCCTTGTGGAGCCTCTAAGGGTTAGTGTTTGGTCTGTGGTTGTCGATGTCAAAGGATACCTTCTGACCTTTTCCAAGCCCAAGTATGAAGCCCTTGGAGTCATTGGGACAATGGAAAAAAACATGATTACCCATTGATTTGGTTAAGTATCCTTAATATGTATCTTGGTCCCAATTGAGTCCATTGTTGTATCGTTGATCCTGGTTTCATTTTGATTGATGGTCTCTTGATTGGATGGTGTGGTAGTTTAGTCCTTAAATCCAATACATAGTTGACTTGTAACCTCACACTCTTGCACTTGGTTTATATTGTCAATGATGATATCTTTGTCTTAGGGATCCCACATACACATGGTGGTTTGATAGTCCTTGATGATGTCCATGCCTTGTTGAAGAAGTTTAAGCATTGTACTTGATATTGATGAATATTTTCTTGATTGGTCCTTAAGCCCTTATATTGGACATAATAATCGTGATGATGCATAATGCATTTAAAGCACTTATTTTGATGATGGAAGCTCTAGCATATGGTGGAGCCCATGGTCATAGTATATCATGTTCATTGATTTGATGGTCATACACTTGGTGGTCACATTGATAGCACACTTAACATTTTGAGCAAAATCATGGTGGCCTTGTTCCATTGGATCTCTTATATTTCTCATGATTCCCTCACACTCTTGCATATGGTAACTTGACCTTGAAGACTTGGTGAAGACCTCTTGCACATGATGAAACTTCGTTTGCACACTTATTAATTGAAGAAGAAATGATTTGGTCATGATATGGACATATGACCCACTTACATATGTTATCTTGGTGTTTTTTTAGCCTTTGAAAACCATGATGAAATCCCTTGATCCACAAGACTTGGTGAAGAAGCCCTAAAGTGGTTAAACCCTTATATTGGACATAATAATCATGATGATGCATAATGCATTTAAAGCACTTATTTTGATGATGGAAGCTCTAGCATATGGTGGAGTCCACGGTCATAGTATATCATGTTCATTGATTTGATGGTCATACACTTGGTGGTCACATTGATAGCACACTTAATATTTTGAGCAAAATCATGGTGGCCTTGTTCCATTGGATCTCTTATATTTCTCATGATTCCCTCACACTCTCGCATATGGTAACTTGACCTTGAAGACTTGGTGAAGACCTCTTGCACATGATGAAACTTGGTTTGCACACTTATTAATTGAAGAATAAATGATTTGGTCATGATATGGACATATGACGTACTTACATATGGTATCTTGGTGTTTTTTTAGCCTTTGAAAACCATGATGAAATCCCTTGATCCACAAGACTTGGTGAAGAATCCGAAAGTTTTCAAGCCAATTTCTGATTTCATGTACAAATTTAAGAAATTAAGAATGAAGAACCTTGCCATTGCAAGAAATTAAGTGGTTAAACAAGCCATCCGAAAGTTTTCAAGTCAATTTCTGATTTCATGTACAAATTTAAGAAATTAAGAATGAAGAACCTTGCCATTGCAAGAAATATCCTCATAGGAAGATAGCTCTCATCAAGCCCTTTCCATTGATATGTGGAGCATATCCTAACTCCTTACGGTTGATGAGTTTTGATTTTTTAAAGTTGACGTGGTATATTTACCTTATCTTTTGAGTCAACTGACCAAAGAAAAGGGAATAAATTATCTTTTAATAATTAGTCATTTGAATAATTCGGGCCAGTTAGATTCCATGTTGAAACATGTATAAATACACCTTAATGTTTATCATTTTACAAAAACAAGCAGATGATATCCATCTCTGAAATTTTTGGCTGTCTCTGAGGAAAATTCACAACAACAAAAGATCAGTCTTTAGCTCTGAAATTCGGTGGGTTACTGAAGACTGAGTAAACCACAGTAAGAGGCATATTTCACCTAATATATTTCACACTATGGACTGATCTCTTGTTCTAAAGTTTGGGATAATAACTAAAGTAGTCCAGTAACACATATGATCTAGGGTAGTGCTATTGTAAGGGGTCTAATTTTTAAGGGAATTCGAAGGAAACTCCTTCAAGATACTCCAACATTTTTTAAGTAAGAGATGTGTAAACCCTTTGTGTGTAATTGTAAACCACATGACCTCTAACTTTGTTGAGTTGTTTCACTCTTTTCTTGGAATGTAGTTTTATCAGAGTCTCATTGTCCCTTATTGTACCTTGTATCATTTAGTAAAGCTTGGTTTCTTAAGTTGCTAAACTGTTTCAGCTTAGCAGAGTTTTGAAAGTTTTGTTTTGCAGATTTAATTGAGTTTGACTTCAGTTGAATTGGTCATGAATTTAGATAACTATGTTCTCCTCTTGACAATGATAACACTATTTTGGTGATTGTGGAAGTGTTGTACATCTTGATAAGACCAAGGTGTTTAAGTTTGATTGACAGCCCTCCCTCTTTTGAGTTAGACTGGAAGTTGTCAACAAGTTAGTAATTGGTTTGACAAGTGTGTAAAGTTCTATGAGAACAATTTATGTGATAAGTTGTCAAAGTTGATGTGTAAAGTGATTACCTCGTAGACTGGCATGACTTATTGTGAACATTTGGTTTGTAAGCATTGTTTCGATCATGTGTTTGTTTCTTAACTAAAATTGAGTGTAAGAATGATTTGAAAATGATCATACCAAGTATTCTTTGTTAGTATGAATTGACAATGATTTGACAAGTTGACTATAAGAGCTTAGCAACATTCTCTTGTATCTTGATTAGTTTTGACAGTATTATTTGACCTAGCTGAAAGTATTCCTTGACTGTATGACAAGTTAACTGTACTTATTGATAGATTGATATATTGACCAAGTGTTGACAATGTTGTAAGAGTAAATGAGTTAAAAATATCTATGACTATGAGCTCTAACTATTTACTATGTCTATGAGTCTAAGACCGGGGTTAGTTGAAGTTACTTAGTTGAGGTATCATTTAGTTGTTTGACTATCAAGCCTTGTTAAGAGTTCACTATGGTAGAGTCTTGTGTGAGGTATATTTGTATGCGAGTCCTACTTGATGAAGTTGATTAAATGGAATGGATTAATTCTAAGATCAAATTGATAGAGTTTGGTACAAATATATAAGAAGATCGACACAAGTTCAATTGAGCAGGATTCGAACTAGTTTCCCTATGTGTAGTTGGTTTGACTCAGATTGGCTAAGTTGTATGAGTAGATGGTTTGACTTAGGAGGTCTGAGTTTGGTATGCAGTTGGTCAGCATCAACTTGACTAAGTGAGATGATGTGAGAAATAAATTGATTAGACAAATTGATTTGCAGGTTATTGGTATATGTTTGGTTTTACTGTTAGTTGATGAGAAGTGGTCAGATGATGAGCAGTGACAGTTGATGAGTAGTATTGGTCAGTAGTAATAATTGATGAGGAGTGGGACCAACAATGGTAGTTGTTGTGCAGTGTGGTGTAGGTTGAGCAGTGTAGTATAGGTGTTGATTAGCAGGTCTGCAAGATCAGTGCGGTCATGGTTCAATAGATTCTATCTACATATTAGGGTGGAAGAATGGGGAAGGAAATATAGGGAGTTGGGGATTCCTTTAGGTTGCAACCCGCAAATCATGGGATTATAGCCTCCTTCTAGTTGTATTGGAGAATTGAAGTCATTGTAATGTGATTGTAACAAGGAGGTTGTTGCCTCCTTCCAGTTGTTGTTGGAAAAATACTATTATAAGGATTCTATGGTTTTTCCCCTAGGACTTGGGTTTCCATGTAAAAATCTTGTATACTGTGTTTTTCTATGTTTCTTATGTGATGATGAGCTATAATTGTTGATATAATGATAACAACGTACTCTACATAATATTGAATAAGTTGTTGATGATTGTTATTGTTGAAAAGGTAACAAAATCTATACACATTGTTCACCCACGCCCCCCCCCCCCTCCTCTCAGTTTGCTCGGTGTGTCCAACAGAAAGTCATTGATAAAACACAACCTTCATCTTGAGATTATTATGTGGGTGAGTGCTCATTGTTTGCAATTAAAATGATCCCAGAAGGAGATTGCATTGATATTACTCATTAAGAATGAGGTTGATTAGAACCCATCTCCATGCAATATGCATTGTTGTGAGTCCCTATTAAACCCTAGATAAAACTATATAAGAAATTTTAAATGAAAAATACCTAAGAATGATGTGCATGCATGGATATCTACTCTAGGTTTCAACACAATAACCCAAGTATGCATGGTGATATAAGCATACATGACAATACAATAACAATATAAGGTATAGTATGACTACTTGAAAAGGCCATCTATATTTCAACATAACGATCTAATCTCAAAATTCCATTTAGGTTTTAGCAAGGCGATCCAATCTCAAAATGCCATTTAGGTTTCAACATGAAAATATCATGTAGATTCATGCAAAATTGCAATTCCATCGCATGCAATATCACAACTCCATCCTCATAAAAAATCAAAACTCAATATCAAGTTAATTATTAAAAAAAGAGTTTAGCAACAAAAGTAAGAAATCATTTTCTTAATTTGCAAGCAATTTAAATACTACAAAAAAAATTTCATTCATATTCTTGTTGTGCTTATTTTGTTTTCTAAAATATATTATCAATAAGCTTGTTCCTATGTTAACCATTTCAACTATATCCTAACATTAACCCCATCTTAATGCATCATATAGAATCTCATTGCAATTCGAAGTTTTAACTTTTTCTATGGAAACTCATTGCTTCATTATCTTTGTGGAAATTTCTAATTTTGATTTCGACGTTGGGTGCACCTTAAAGACCACATTCTTTTTTGTATTAATTAGGTCTGAAGAATTTCTTAGTTTAGCGAAAACACTTTTACCAATTAAAGAGTGATGCCTTTTGTCTATGAGGCTTGGATTATAAATAGGATACAAGCAATTACAACTGGATAAAACAATTTGTTGTATGGAAGTTTAGGTTTAGAAAACTTTTTTTAATCATGGGAACAACAATCTCCCAAGGGTATGTATCCAACAACCCATAAGCGAGATATAACAATAACTTGTGACTCAACAGGGGCCGAGATGTCTCAAATCCCACCAGGGTGAGCCTCTATCCTAGGGGTCACCTACCCTTTTGTCCTTGTCACAATGGTATAATGAGAAACCCTACCCCCCATCGGTTTTGAACTTGTGACCTCGACAAAGATAACACATGTTCTTAACCATTAGGCCCACTTAGGTGCTCTTCTAGTTATGGAAAACTAAACAACTAAAATCTGCATTGAGAAAGGGAAAAAAATTAAAAGGGTACATGCCTAATTAGATGAAATTTCAACTCAAAATGAGCCTTTTAACTCTAATTCAAATTCCATGTCATCATGTGTTAGCCAATGAAATTGATTTAAATTTGAAATACCGTATAGGTCTTAAACATTTTTTTAATATAAATTTGGGGATAGGTATCATTAAAAAAACTACTTTTTTTGTTTGTATTTTCGACATATCTCCCTGTGTTTTTATTCAAATTTCGATCGGGAGAGCTTGTTGGATGCAGAATTAAATTCCACATCCAACAAGTACCCACTCGACATAATTTTGACGGACCCTGCTACCCAAAAAACAAGAAATACCTGAAAAACGTCATCATCACATTTTTTCAGGTATTTCTTGTTTTTTGGGTAGCGGGGTCTGTCAAAATTATGTCAAGTGGGTACTCGTTGGATGGCTGTCCTGATTGAAATTTGAGTAAAAACACGGGGAGATATCTCAAAAATACAAAAAAAAAGTAGTTTTTTTCTTTTCTTCCTCCAAAATTAATAAATATTATTTTATTATTTTAACTATTATTTTATTAATTTTTTTCAGGAAGCCCATTTTGAGTTGAAATTTCCTCTAAGGTTTGCAGGAATCATGATGCCACATCTTTGGTGCCCATTGTAATGCATAGTAGGGTTAGCGGGATTTCCAAGTAGTCATTGCTGCAACAGTTCATAATTTTTTTTATATACATTTTTCATAAAAAAAAAGTTGGTTCTTTTGAACTTGGTTTTGGGTTCTAACAATCCCATGGAGTTCAACAACTCCAATCCACTTATTAAGTCCAACTACATCATTTAGATTGTATGGATCATGGAAATCCTACGCCTATTGGCTCACTATTGTTGCTTTTTCAAAGATGTTCAAAGTAGTTTCCATAGGCTAAAATTAAATTATGGAAAGTTGGAGGAATACTTACTTTGCTTGGGAGAAACATTAACACTTGTAAAGTATATAATTGAGGAAATCCTTATTTAGTAGGTTTCAATCACATCTACATCCAAAATAATTATAAAAAAGTTATGGAAGTTATGTTTCTAGTTCTATTGGGTAGGTAAAAGAGAAAGAAATGTATGGAAGAGGTTCACAAATCCAAAGAGATTTGAAGGCTATGGTATTATATATTTAGAAGTTATGTTTCTAGTTCTATTGGGTAGATAAAAGAGAAGGATCGTTTATTGAAGGGCCTCACAAATCTAAATGGGTTTCAAGTCTAGGGTATTACATAGTTATAGAGAAAATGCATCAAACAAATGTCCATGGAATTATGAAATAAAAGACTTATAAATACCTACTCTATTGGTTCTATATTTTAGTTATGAGAAATATTAACTCTAATAAATTATGTATTTGAGGAAATCTTTGTTTAATAGGTTTCAATGACATTCAAGTCATGGAAATTATGGGTGGGTAGGGAAAAGAGGGACATGTATTGAAGAGGGTCACAAATCCAAAGAGACTTCAAAGCATTATATATGGGTACCATAATAACCATATCTCCTAACAAATAATGGTTATGGTTAATTAACTATAACTAAAATATAACCTCTTTGATCAGTTTATAAAAATGATTATAACCATTATAGTCATGAAACCATTATAGTCATGATTGATATATTGTTATGGTTACTTATGATGGACTAACCATATTTTCATAACTCATAGATTAATTTAGCCTATGGTTATGGTTATAATTATAATGAATAAGTATAACCATAATTAATACATGGTTATAATTATGATGAGTCATTCTAACCATAATTAATACATGGTTGCTCTTTAACCAATAATTAATACATGGTTTCTCTATAACTAATCATTAATGCATGGTAGCCGGTAAATAATTATGCTATAATTATAACCCATAATTAGAGTCTCTTCAATAACCATATATCCCCAATAACGGTTAATTATGGCTATGGAAGGATTTAGTTTATATTCTTGGAAGGATTTTGTAAAATTGTTTCACACTTTTTTTGAGAGTTGTTTGGGATGTTGTTAAAACAATCTAAGGAGTAATCATAAGGGAACAATTAGATCATGGGGTTTATTGATACAAACATTTCTAAAATAAAAACAAATTGTAGCAAAATAATCTGAACTATAAATACTTTTCTTAAAATTCTAAACTAGACAAAATAATTCCTTACTTTGTCTCTCACACACCTATAAATATATAAATTTAACACTCTAAATAAAATTATTTTAATTCTATTAGACTATGGATCTAAAATGAGCTATGGAATGAGGTATAAATGTATCATCAGCTAATCTAATGTAAATGTCTATATAGACCTTTTTCTATTATTATAACTCTAAAACAATCTTATGTATACCACTATGGCTATCTTTTTCTTTTTCCATCTATTTTAGAATAATTGAAGACTATAAGCTATATTACAATCTTTCTCAAAACAAAAAAACATGATACCCTAGTTTTATCGGAATTTTTTTTTTTTGCCATCCCAATATCCACTTATTTCTTAAAAATGGAACAAAGTGGTGATCATTATGCAAATAGTGTACTAAAATTTCCATTATAACTTCTCTCTCATGTTTTATTTTCATTTCAATATTTTAGTGATATCTTTGCAATATTATATTTAAACCATAAAAAACATTGCATGATTAAATATAACTTTATTATCAGCACGTGATATAGAAAGGATTTATCCAAATTTGTCTGTTCAAAGTAGTATTTTTCATTAAAGAAACACATGAAGTTTAACGAACTGCTCTCATCTATATCGAATCAGAGCAACTTTGAATTGGTTAAATAAAACTCAAAGCATAAATAAAAACAACATCATAGATGGATGAAATTTTGACATAAAATGCGTCCTTGAGGATATTTGGAGCGATGAAATTGTGACATCAAAGGCATCCATCCATGGGAGCGTTTTGGGTGAATTTGCATACCGTGTCCAATTTTTTCAACCTAAAAACAAAACCAGAACACTTTCTGATATATGTTAATGTTTAAGCTAATTCTAATTAAACAAGTAGAATCTTACCCAACTTGCTAAGAAACCAAATACCTTTCCAAACAAATACACAACATATTCTCTATTGAAAGATGATTAAAGTCAAAATGCATTTCTTAACTAGCAGCAACATATTCTCATATTCTCTCTGGACAGATCTTTAAAGTTACAAAATGAATGTCTTCTTAACTATCCATTATCTGATGGTCCACCACCCCATTTCTCTTCAGATTCAGTCGGCTCAATCACATCAACACTTCCACGAGTCATTCCTATAGCAAATAGAATAGGATGTTTTGGACTTGCAGCAATTACAAGTGGATAGGTATTGCTGCTGACATGCACATGCACATGCACAAGCCAAATAACGTTTTCATTACGTGGAATTAAATCAAAATTTGAGCACTAATTTATTTAAAGGATCCTATAATTATAATATACACTTCCATTTTGCATGAAGAAACACCATACCTTCTTATGCCTGGCATAAATTCAGATGGGACAATACGACAACGTGGTTTTAAGATTTCAGCATCAAATACACAGACCGAACCATCACAGAAACTGGCATAGACTAATAGGCGTCACATGAAAAAGTGGCACTCGAAATAGCTGAAGTGGTAGGATTCCGAGGACCCCACTGCCACTTCAGAGTAAATATTTTTAGTTATAGTTTATTTTTTACATTTAAAGTCAATACATTTTTAGTTATGTTAAATTAATATAGATCTATTTTAAATTTAAATTTAAGTATTAAAATAATATTAAATCAATATAGATTTATTTTAAACTCAGATCTACCAATTATCACATAACAACATTTTCTCTATTAAATAAAAACTATTTAGCTATTTTTTATTCAATAAATATACCATTTAAAAATTAAAAACTATAATATGATAATAAGTTCAAAAGAAGAGTTATTTACTCAAGATATAAGTGATTGAGCACATGATCTTACTTGGCACAAGCATTCGAAATAGCTGAAGTCTTTGGATTACTAGGACCCCACTGCCACTTCAGAGTAAATATTTTTAGTTATGGTTTATTTTTTAAATTTAAAGTCAATATATTTTTAGTTATGTTAAATTAACATAGATTTATTTTAAATTTAGATCTAAGTATTAAAACAATGTTAAATCAATATAGATTTATTTTAAACTCAGATTTACCAACTATCACATAACAACATTTTCTCTATTAAACTAAGAGCATTTAACTATTTTATATTCAATAAACATATCATTTAAAAGTTAAAAACTATAATATGATAATAAGCTCAAAAGAAGAGTTATTTGCTCAAGATATAAGTGATTGAGCACATGATCAAGCTTTCGAATTTAGAGGCATCAAAATATAATTTTGATGTCCTGTACAACTAGCAAGTGAACCTGATCCTTATGAAACTGAACTCTAGTTTAGCTTTCGCAAGTGATGATGCTGATCTTCCATCCTCTGAATGCACACTCCTAGATTTTTGTTTCTCCCATCCATTCATTCTCCATACACACAACTGCCAGGACAACATTGGTTCAGTGGGAGGCTTTATTTGATGTTTTAGGTGATGTGTAGGTGATTTAGTTAACTTTAAAAAAATTAGAGTAAATACCTGTCCATCAGATCCAAAGGATACCAACCATTATAAATCTTGTTCCCTTCTCCCTAAATATCAAACAGAGAGTAGTTAAATCATATAAAAAATTTCTTAAATCTTGTTCCCCTTCTCAGTAAATGTCAAACGGAGAGTAGCTTTATTACATACCATACATGCTACCCTATAAGAAATTCATGAGTTCTACAGAGTTGTAAACATACACATAAAATATAAAAGACATGAGAGGACTACTATACTTACCCACCTTAAAAAAAATGAATTCAAGTCAAACCAAAAGAAAAAATGGCTCACCTGTGTGGAACAAAGATAGCTTCCCACCAGAACAAGACGATACATATAAATCATTTACTGTCACGGCGAAGAAGCTGGAACTGAACTTCGGTCACTGGTGTCATTTGTCGACTCATCACTTGGTTTCCTTGAAAATTTTCGCTGTTGCCTGTAGACCAATCAATTATTGAACTTAAATGCATTGTGATACCACTATGTAACTACGGCAACTAGAATTAAAAATATTTGCCCATTTGAAAAACACACCATGTCATGACTTGTCCATTTCCATAGCTTGAGTTTACCGTTGGTATCCAAACCTAAGAGCCCAACAAAACTACTCGTGTAGTGTAATGCAGTGTAATGCACGGGGGCTTCACTTGTTAGCCAATATCCTATCAAGTTAGTTCATATTGTGGGTTTTAAAATTATTAAAAATTGAACCAATATATTGTAGGTATTATTAGGGGGATAAGGGGTTTAAGGTGGGGGTGGGTGGGTAAGGTGGTTTATAAGGATTGAGGTATAAAAAGGGGTGGGGAGGAGGTTTTAAGTATTGGGAGGGGGTTTCAACAAAAAGAGTTTGGGTCAATATCTCTGGAAATTAAGGGTATTCTTTAATATCCCAAGATCTCACGTGCTATGTGAGATGTTCACTAAGTAAAGTCCCAATGGTGTAATGTAAGCTAGTAATCTGAAAGACAAAACAAACAAAGAAAATTATACAAAGACATTCAAGACATCAATCAGCTAAGCTTCAATCTAGTTGATATAATTGGATAGCTTTCCTTTCCCGTTGACATTGGATGTAGATCTGACAACTTGATCGACCCAAACTGGTCTGGATTTGTCACCTCAACGAACTTCCAGTTCTTGCTCTTGTTTGCACCCTCATCTTGAATTCTTTGTTTGAAAGGCATTATCCCATAGCTATCAACAATATTCTGCAGTTGTTTATTGATCATTACATTTACATTTATAATAAATCCTAGTACAAAGAACTTGTACAGCTCACAAGTTGTCCACTAAATAATGGAAAAAATATTGGACATGAACCAAACATAAAAGTTTTCTACGTAAATCACTCACAATCAATGCTTCTCGCATAGCTCTTTCTGAATTTTCTAGTGCACCGGGAACATGGCCAAATCTATGTGCAACATGAATGAGATTTGAAGTTGGAATATGTCAAATATATTATAATCGTATTGAATGTTATTTAATCCAAAAAAATGCAGGTAGAAAGAAAATTAGTATAAATTATATGATTTTCTCATAAATTACATACTTATATGATTACTAAACCAAATTTAACAGCTATTGGGTTTATGATCATGAATATGCATTACTATCAGAAAGGAGTTTAATGAATAAATTGATTATGTCATAAAGTAATTAAAAAAAGGCTAAAACCTCCACAAACCCATGGAGGCTAATAGTGGTTAGATGATCTCCACCTCATTAATCTGACTGGCCCAGAATCGCTTCAAGATGTGTTCAGAATTAGCTACTGCACCAGTTGAACCAGAAGCTACTGCAGTAGTTGAACCAGAAGGCACTGCAGCAGCTGAACCAGATGGTATTGCAGCATGTGGCACCGGAAGATTATTAAGATCTACTCCCCATCCTGTAAAACTATTAACAGCTGGAGCAACTGCAGCTTGAAAAGGCTGCAAACAGTTTCATGAAAAGTTATTCAAACAAAGCTCAAGACAGTCTGGGACCAACAAATTAAATAAATACATGATGCACATGAAAAGGTGAACAAGCATAATGCACATATTCAAGCTGATACCAATCAGAACTGTGCCTTGCGTTGTTTGCACTAGGAATTAGAGGAAAAGGCAGCCGGTTCGCCATAAAAGGATTATTTGCTGGAGATGGAGTTGGAGTTCTTTCTAGACTAGGCTCACAGGTGTGATCCACAAAAAGAGTTCTCACCGTCGGATTAGTTTGAGGGCTTTTGCAATGGCGATGCTGCCAATTAACACTGTAGATAAGCACAACATATATAAAAATACATGAGATGGTTGTAAGGAGTAGCAAAATATTCAAGGTGAAGTGCCCTTGGCATGAAATTAGTACTTTAGAAACAAGAAGTCCGTTTAGATGCAGCAATAGCTGACAGTTTGTCTAAACGATCAGTGTGAACAATGTATTTAACGTCATATGCAGCTAAGCTATTGCTTTCTGAGAAAAGTTCCATTGAAGTATCTTTCGGAGAAGTTATAGACTAAATAACGAATAATTAGTATGCACTAATCAGAGAAGTAGAACCTTTGATTAACAAGGGCTCTGAGCCTGGATTTTTCCATGCGAGGCCAGGTTAGCTTGTAGCTTGTCTAGGATAGTAGGATGTTTTTCAATAGTCTTTTTAATATTCAGAAATACAAGAGCCCGTTGAGCCTCTGTATCATTACTATAGTGTCGAAGCTCCTCTTCTTCCGTGCATGTAGCCAAATAATCTGTTAGGCCTTACTTTACTAGATAAACAGATTATTTTACTAGATAAAAAAAAGTTGGATAATTTTTTTTAATAAACTGGAGCAACCGGCCTTGCTACCAGTGGTGAAACTTAAACAAGGTAACCCGCCCGGTTCAATTAGTAACCTAGGAACACTTAGGGCGTTTCACTTTTTTAAACCGGAATCCAACCTAATATAATAGCAGTACGAAGTGAGTATTATAACTATCCCAACTAAACTAGGACAAGTCATCCAATGTATAAAAAATAATAACAATAAAAGTCTCCACAATTTTAAACTTCATGAGATGGATTCAAAGTAGACACATTGATCCAAAAAGAAGCAACAGAAACAGGAGGTAGTAAGAAACTTATGGTGTATTTAGATTCATATCAATCTTTTATAAGGTTTTCTTCAGAACCTGCTAAACGGGTTGAGGAGAAGCAGATGGATCCATGGTTTGAAGATTCAGTGTCCTCTAAGCATATGGATAAATGGTAGATTGGAGATAAGGATGTGAGGAGTGCACATGCTAAAATGTCTACTGAATTATTTACTGATCCAAAATCGAATAACAAAAGCTACAGAGGGTGAGTGCACCAGTGCTGCCTTCTCCAAAGAAACAAGATGTTTCAAATCTAGCTTCAAGGCAAGTCAATTCAATCATCACCCCTCCTATCAAGGCATATGTTGCACAAAAGGGTGAGGCTGAGCAATATAAATACAAGTCAAAGGGCATCAGAGTTAAGAAATCTTGTGCGACCCAGCAAATAAATCTTCACACAAGTACATTGTCACAATGGAAAGTAGCACATAGAGAGTTACCAACCAGTCAGTCATGTGATGGAGTAATATATTCTTCATCGAAACCTATTTTGAATATTTTACTCTCTTTTAAATCTGGTTCAGTAAATGATCTAAATTTGTCATAGTTGTAAGTTGTTTAAGAAATTTTGGATGGATTTAAAGATTTTTAAACAAAAAAAAACTATATCTTAATAGGATTTAATCCACTTGACTATCCAAGACTCAGTTTTCTATCGTTGTTTTTTTACTTAAATAGAAAATTTAGGCGCTTTAATCCACTAGGCTATGCCTGAAACTCAATTTTCTACCATTGTTTTTTTTTTTACTAAAATGAATAACCAACATGCTTTAATCCATTAGACTATGCCTGAAACTCATTTTTCTACTATTTTTTTTACTGAATTATATAAAGATTTATATTAAAAAAAAAACTTCAATGGAGCACAAGATTAAAAAGACAAAATTCTTGGCAAAAAAAAAATCAATGTTCCTAATTAAATCCATTTTGCTTAACTAGATTAGGCAAATTGGAATTGCAACCTTTTTCGGGGCTGTTAGCCCTTCCTGCAAGCTTTGAGCTTGATAAAGTCTTATAATTTGATACATCACAGAATGCAAAAACAATCCATTCCCCTACTGAGAATAACCTTCTTTAAGTAAGAAGTATAGAGTTTAAATGTTTCTTTGATGAGGTATAGACATCTAGTTCTTTTCTTCTTTGATCTCTACTTAAGGGTGGCATGTAGAAATTTCTACCAAATTTATAAACAAAAAAATTCAGTTGCTTTTTAAATTACAGTTTTCTGCCTTTTTGTTGTTATATTTAGATGCCTACTTATTAATGTTCATATTTTCCTTCCTTTGTTGTTCTTAGCATTTTGGCTTATGTTACAGGTATGATGCTGCAAAAGAAGTAAAATTTAGAATCATGTCTCAAATGATATCAAATGATTCTGACATTGCTACCCCATCTACATCGATGAAGCATCTTATAGCAGCTGCACAAGCTAAGCGAGAACAAGAATGTTCTGCAGCTCTACCACATTTTGTTTCAATTGAGAAACTGAGAATTCTATTCTGTTTATTTCCAGTCCTTCACCAATCCGAGGGATTAGTTCATATCACATTACACCACTCCAACTT
>LPNX010465142.1:9353-56901 GCA_001517045.1 Pseudotsuga menziesii | reverse complement strand
AAGATAAAATACATGAACCAGAAACATAAAGTAGGTTAATGGTTCTTTACTCTTAAGTGTTTTATACTAGTATGCAATTTATGAACCACAAATATAGAAAAGATTTGAATGTTTCAAGATGAGGAAAATGAACTAATTTATAGGCAAAAGATAGGGAAATTAATTTCAGGTTTTCATAGTTTTTTTTAAATGCTTTTTTGGATTTAGGTTGACATTTTCAGCAAGCTAGAAACAGATCTCTAGTGGATCCTCCAGCACTTCCAAGCCAGAACTTTATCCCAAGTGGACTGGGAACTTAGTTGATTCTTTTTATCCTGTGAACAAGCAATCCCATCTTTCAGTTCAATCACTAATCTCCAATTCTACAGAGTTGATCAACAATCTTTATAGTACATGGTTCCAAAACCCAGACAAATTTCTATGTTTCATCTTTAACAGAGGTCAAGGACAACATTCCACGAGTATGCTAGAGATATACTAAATGCAGAAATTCAATAGGAGTCAACTTTTGATACAACAATCTAGATGAGCAATCCAACACGTTTGTGGAAATAGAGCATCTCGTAGCCATCCCGACGGCAGCCATTAAGTTGTAAATGTCAAAGATAGTAGTTCAACAAAACTCCAAACTGTGACAGACTAGTTGAATTCTAAGAGAATTCAAGCAAAAGATCATTGGAGGGACACTTAGTGGTGGGGATACAGAAGCAGTAATTGCTAGGGATACTTTTGAAGGAATGTTAGAGACGCTGTCAACAATGAAGGAAATTATTGAAAGAGCATCACGCCATGCTATTGACTATTCAAAATATAGCCTTGTTGGTGAGGTAAGCTTGATATCTGATATTTTCCAGTATGGTTATAAACAAGCAGCTCATTTTATTTTTGGTTACTATGGTTTTTTTACTTTTGGAAAATTAATGATGAAAATTGTCAGGGATTAGAGTGAAGGATGAATATATTGCATGTGGATCATTTCTACATTCATAGTGACTGATGAAAATCCTATACATTTCTGCATTCATAGTAACTTATGAGAATCCTATACATTGGGTTTTGCTCCCTACATTAACTTATTTGTCAATGTATTGTTAGTTAAAACTTGAAACCTCTTACATATAGATGTAGATACTATATCAAAAGACCAAAATGGTCTTCACTAAGATACACAGTATCCCCTTCCATTCTCTACTACCCAATGGTCTCTTGTTGGCCATGGGATTTACCTATCCTCCCTGGAATTGATTGTCTTGGATTGATTGAGCACAAAAAAACATCCAAGAAGAATAAATCTGACAAGAATCCATGAATCATCGAAAGGTATGTGAGTCTCATATTGGGACGTGATCCCAGGAATGATTGGTACGTGAGATGGTTCAGTTGAACGTTATTCTCTTAAGATGGATTAGTTGTAAACCCCTCTCAGTAATCTCGTTTCTTCTTTGGCCAGCCATTGTGTCTTTATCCTGTGTAATTTCTTCTTCCAGCTGGGGTTGATTCTCCCAGCGAGTTTCTGCTAAAATCCAGTCAGTAACTCTCCTCGAAGCAAGTAACTCAAGTAGCACTAATTCACTGATTGTATTATATACATAATTATATAACCACACTGAACTGAACTCTTTCATTGAGCATAAGTCTGTATCTCATGGATGGAACTGAATTGAAAGGATTGAGTTGAACTGAACATTAGTAGATGTTATGGTGTAGAGAGAGATAAAGGAGCCTTAGCCTTTCAGTGGTGAAAGAATTTGGCTTTTGCACTATTGGTGGTGGTACCCACTGATAAGCCTTCAAGTGGGGCTCAAGCACGTTCAAATGGTCTTGTTGGCCATGGGATTTACCTATCCTCCCTAGGATTGATTGTCTTGGATTGACTGAACACAACAAAATATAGAAAGGATACAGGATTACACTCACATTCCAATATCTATAATGTGTTTTTTCTGAACCACTCTACAATATTAGGATCTAAGTGGAACTCTGCCACCTATTCTGCATGATGACTTGCATTTATTTAGAGGCCAAAGCAGGATCCCTCCCTTTGGATGATAGATCTCATTTGTAACAAAGGTGAAAATTGATGACCATGCATGAAGAAATTATCAAGAACAACCAACCTCTTAATTACCTATCTTCCTATTGCATTGGCAAGGCCTAATATTTTATTTCCTACTTGAATTTACCCAAACAAAGTATCGATATGCACCCTGCCGTAATTGCATTACAATTGGTTTCTATAGATCTTCATGGATTGATTAGTTGAGATAATGTTATTGTATCCAGACTTTGATTTGGTATTGAATTTTATGGCATTCTATACTTGCCAACCTGGATTATGAAGCTTATAAAGAAATGGATCATTAGAATCTCCCATCACACTAAAGGCACAAGCTTTGGATTAAAAAAATAAATGTATGCTCCAATCAACAATATTTGAACTTTGCTGCAACCAATGTTAAGAGGTTCTTGTATAATGGTGCGTAATGTGGCTAAGAATGTGGACTTAAGCACCCTATTTTGAGCAATCATGCCCGGTCCTTGTAGTGACATATTGGTTAGTGATGAAGGTTCCTTCAATGTTACAACACTGCATCAGTTTATGTCTCAATTTGGTAGTGAATTCAATTTGTTCGTAATATGAACTTGTTGGAGCGTGTACTAAGATAATGGAAATCAGTCATACATCAAATATAGACATCCTTGATGTCAGCATGAGGGCCCTTGTATCAATAGCATTTTACAGATTAGATATATATCCAAAATAAATTGTTTCAAGCTCAGAATAAGATCATGGAACTAGGTACAAAGTTTCGAGGGATTTTATCATGTAGTGATATTGGTTGTTTATGAAGCCTCCTCTAATGTTATAGCACTGATTCAATTGGAGATCAGATCAATTATGAATTTAGAAGTTTATTATTAAGAATTTGTTGTGGGCAGTAAGATGATCCTAGATGGCCATGTATTATAGAATAAGATTGGTATTTTCCCCTTTTATTGACAGGTTTGTATAGTTGGACTACATATGTCTAAAGTAAATGTTTTAAGCTTATTGTTGTAGTTTTAGCTAGAGAACATACCTAAGTTACTAGGATATGGATTCAGACATGGATTCACTAGATTTTTTAAAACCCAGGATCCAAATACGGTGAGAAAACGACAAGTACAAACAAATATAAAAATATTTTTAAAATAAATGAAAAAAATCGAATGAAGAAACAAAACTATTTAGGAAACACAAGAGTAGAACTATAAGTTATTGCCAAAAAGGAGAGTTCATGTTCCATAAATGATAATTTGATCAGTTGTGATACTGATAATTTTAAAAACCATTTCAGCGTGAACTTGAAGCAGGTCATAATAGTGTTTTTGTGAGCTACATCCACATGTCCCTATCAGTAGGGAATAAAGTGGTTTTCTTGAACGCTATGGCAAGACTAAAGAATAGTGTAGGTGAAGTGAGCAATAACATAGTACATAAATATAGATTAGCCCTTGACAAAAAACCTTGACCATACAGATATATCAAATAAAAACGTTGAAAGTAGACCTTGATAATGATATATCAGAGTTCAAGAGCATATCTTGATGTAAGGATAGACCGGACCTTGAGCAGGAATGGGGTTTACGCTAACCATTAGGTGTTTAGGGTTTTTTAATTTTTTCATTAAACAATAATTTTTTTGGGGGATCAATGGGTCATAAAAGCACTAGAAGTTGCATGATCCGTTTGAAAATTTAAGGATTTGTTTGATTTTTCACAAGATCCGTTTGAAAATTTCAGGATTTTTTATTTTATTTTTCATAGGATCTGTTTCATGGGACGAGGATACGATTCCTTATGTAGAGAATCTGTTTCAATGGTGGATCCACCTCGGATACGTATAGGACCCGTGGATTCGCGGATCCTACACACTGTGGTGGTGGATCCGGTAACATAGGAACATACTTAGAAATATTCAGGGTGGTCTAAGAAGGGAAAATTTTCTGGAAACAGTGAATGACATGGGTCTGATTTATCATACAGTCAAATCGAACACTCTCTGAGCACTAGAAACTGTACCTTGTTCAAGAAAGAGAGGAAGGATTGAGTTAACTCTTGGATGAGGTAGGCACATCTTTGGTTGGTTAATACAAATGTTATGCTGAAAATGGTCATTGGATGACGGTTTTGTTGCAGCTTGGATGCTTTGTGTGACTATGATAGCATTGCTAAAATTCTTTGTCTCATGGTTGCCACTTATGTAACTCCATTTGATGAATTCTTCCAAAACAATTGAAATTTGTTGAATGTGAAGGAAAGGTGATTGCACAAATTGAATTTCAAAATGTTGGAAAATTTCAAATATTAATTTTAATTTTAAGGAGAAAAAGAGTTAATTAGAAAAACTTAGGTCAAATATTTCGTGAATTTGAAATGTTTTTAATAGATTTGAAATTTAAACAATTGTATTTGTTTTTTATTTGGAATATGAAATTATAATATATATATATATATTTCTTCTTTTCGAAATTAATTACGAATTTTATGAGACTTTTTTACATTGACCAATTTTTCCTGAATTTTATTTTCACCAATTTTGAGCCAATTGACTAGGCTGCCACTAATTTTGATGCAAAATTAGAGAAATTCAACTCAAACATAGTCACATACGTTTGAAGCCTAAAGAGTAGCATAATTTTATCAAGCCTTATATGTATGGAGACTTTATTTCCTCCACTAATGTTACAGATGATTGTCTTATCTCAAAGTGCTTTGTACAATGCAGATTCTAATATTACAATACTGTAATGCAATAGAAAATTTACATTAATTTAGCTTCTTATTGTGAACACAATCATTCACACTTGGTATGCCAGTGATTTAGTATGAATTTAATTAAAGAAAATTTTCTTCCCACAAGAATAGTGCAAAATGAACCATTTAAATGTTGTCAATTTCATCCAAAAGTAGATAATGGCAGGGGGGTTTAGAACCGCCCTTAAAACTCACCTTGGAATCCACACTAAGATAATTGTTGTTGATAGGTCTCATATAGTGGTACACTTATGGTTTCTAGGGAATAGTGATTTTTTCCATCCCATTAAGCCAATTTCTTGAGTTTTTTTCAAAATTCCTAGAAAAGGTTTATGGATTTCATAACCTACTTGATCATATGTTATGAACTTATACAATTTATCATCATTTTTCGACCATTAGATACTAAAAGTTGTGTATTGATCCTTTTTACAATTATAAAGGACTTTGTAAGTCAGGTTCCCAAATTCTTAAAGGGTGCTAGCTCAATGGAAGAGCGCCTGCCTTACAAGCAGGATGTTGGTGGTTTGATTCCTCCATGCCCTAATGATATTATAATATCGGTTACAAACAACTAAATTAGTCAGTGACCAAAAAATGGGAGATACGTGACTAAACAAAATTACCAAAATTCGTATATAAAACTACTAAAAACGACTAAATTAGTGACCAAAAAATGAGAGATACGAAACTAGGCATTAAAAAGGATGCAATGCGTGGCGCTAATGATGAAGCCAAACATAGCGTTGATATGGTAGCAAAATAAGACCCAAAACTAGACATTAAAAATGATGCAACACGTTGCACTAATGAGGAATCCAACCATGGCGTTGATATGGTAGCGAAATAAGACGTTACTTTGGATGCAAAACATGGCACTACATAGGAAGCAAAATACGGTGCAACAATAGAAGAAATATTTGGCATCATTTTGGTAGCAAAACACGATGCAAAAAAGGAAGCTAAAATTGGTGCAAATTTGGAAGCGAAAATTGGCACATATTTGGAAGTTAAACATGGTGCAAAATGGGATGCTAAAGTGGTAGCAAAAATGGATGCAAGATTGGATGCTAATTTGGATGCTAACATGGTGCTATTAAGGATGAAAATATGGCGCTAATGGGGATGTCATTTAAGAATCAAAAGAGGACACTCGCTAGGAAGAAAAATAGGACGTTATTTAGGAAGCAAACATAGACGTTGTTTAGGAAGCAAAGTTAGACACTATTTTGGAAGCAAAAAAATAGATGCTATTTTGGACGTCATAAAGGATGCTATCTAGGAAGCAAAATAAGACGTTTTTAAGACACTTTAATTTTTGTCCATGATGCATCCCATTTAGCATCTAGTTTTACCACTCAATGCAACAAAAATTTACACTAAAAAGGGACGCTAAATGGGACGCTAATTCCAAGATTTGTTGTAGTGCTAATGTCTATTGAATACATAACTAACAGCCAAGTAAAAGTAAATCCATGGGAAGGCCAATGCCAATATACAACATACTAGAAAACCACATATATTACATCGTAGCAAGACATAAGGGATGTCCCCCCTTCCAACCGGGTGTGGTTCCTCCTCTGATGGCCAAACAACCGACTGCACAGGACGAGCTGGAGGAATTAGAACACCAAAACGCTTCAGGAGGAGATCACTTTGGAGTTCAGCTGCTTGAGGTTGGAGTCGACATCCGCACGCCGTTGATCCAACTGACTGAGATTGACTTCCTCTGCATATTTATCCCAAGGGGCCTATCTAATTAGTTTTTTCATAGTCCAGAATAGCACCACAATTTTCTCGTAACAACTATCTCGACCAACAGAATGTCCTGGGTCGAGGATACAATCCTCCATATTGCGATAGTCATCCTGTAGAAGCTCATTGTCAAATTATTCCCACATGTTATGCTTAGACTCATTCACTCATTATTGGATTTCCCTAGGAAGTTCCAACTCGTACATCCAGGTTTCCCATAGCACCTTACATTGGGATCACATTCCCTGGCCAGCTTCATCCTCCTGGCTGGCCATGTGTTTTCCCTTCCCATTGTGGTTGGACGAACTCATATTTCTTTGGCCACTCAAAGATTTCTCAGAATAACAGACCATCCGAGCTCTTAGTAAGATAATTATGGAAACATCACCCTTTGGACAAATAGTATGGGAAACATCCCGAAACCACATCTTCCTAACTAGGAGGTTCCCATACCCTGGAATCATTTTCCTACCGAGATCCATGATAGCCTAGGTACCATCCTTGGTACGGGTATCATAAATCCAACACAGAAATCTCGTATCACCTCTTGGCGCAGTCATGCCTCCTCTCTGATGAAAAGATGGTGAAAGAAATTTGGCATAGTGAAAAATTAAATACCAACCATTGATCACATGACCACCTACTTTCTTCTACCTCAACCACATGCCCTTATGTGGGAACTGGGCCCACCCATTAGACTGTTTGGTTTCGGTCATGATTACCGTGCATATCCTAAGATGCGAGAGTTACACACCTGGCACGTACTGTCACATCCATCACCTTTTGCCAGTCCTTTTTTGTGACACCTCGTCGGTTCTCTGTACCCCAGCTTTCCAACTGATCTACCACCTTCTTTCCATGGCGGCGAGCATGATTGAACTTTGCTGGCATTCCTTCTCGGAGGATTCCCTGCAGGGTTTCCACTCGTTCCTGAAGTCGCCATGACAGTGGTACTTTGGGAGCCGTTTTGAAGCTTAATATCCATTTGGATAACCATTTTTGAGTCACCTTCGATAATACTTGGAACCCATCCATTTTCCTTGATCATGGCTATGCTCTGAAGAAGGTCTTCTATTCCATCAACATTATTTGTATGCCAACCAATGAATCCCAAACCAAAACCCATCATCTCTCCTCTACAATCCCTGACGATGAATCCATAACACGTCGAGCCAGGATTGCGATTTGAAGCAACATCAAAATTGAGTTTAAGCACGCCCTGCAGGGGAGGCACCCACTGGTCAGCACTTGAGATCTCTTTGGCTCGTATATTCTTGATTGTAGCAATTTGTGTTGTGCGGGTTAGACCACATTTTTGGAGGATAGTTGTTTCTAAAGTGTTTTCTTCCCAATCAGTGTCACTCCAAGCCTCTGTCTTGATGGTTTCCCGGAGTTTAGCCGAAATGGATTCCCAAACTTTGGAGGCAGGGCCCAATTTCCCTTGGAACGTCCTCAATTATCTCTCCCTCCATACTTCCCATATCACGAAATGGGGGAACATGTCCCAAACATGATTCAAAATGGAACTAGAGAAGGGGTTGCCGGTCCACTCACTGATAGTCCTGTCCGGATGCTGCCAAATATTGTCATATTTTTGAAATATTTCTTCCCCCATATCCCAGATGGTCGAGGTGTATTTGTAGGATTCCAGAAGATGGTTATTCATTTCTCCTTCGCCTTCACACAGACAACAATGGTAAGGACCCATCATCCCTCGTTTCATGAGGTTTTCTCCACTTAAAATTCTATTCTTCATTACAATCAAACTGAAATTTGTAATTTTGGGCCATAATTTATTCTTCCAAATATTTTCCCATTTGTTCTTTGTGGGTGATTCATTAGCATTAATCAAGATATCATAGGCCTCTTTGATTGTCAAGGAGCTTGATGGGTTATAACACCATCTTATCTTGTCCTTTCCTCGGTGATTTCTTATCCTTCTGTTATCCAAGGTTTCTATTAGTCTGTCAACCTCCTCTTCTGGTCCAAGGTGCTCCCACCATTCTTTGTCAGCCCAGGTTCGAAAGTCTTGATACTTGGTGTGTTGTTTCCAAATTTCGCTGACCAAGGCCAGACCTTGAGTAATACAAATGTCCTTAATCTACTAGAACTCTCCCTCCCGAACTAAAGGTGGAAGCTATTTCCAGGATTCCTCTCATACTTTAGCAGACTGGCCATCCCTGACTTCCCAAAAGCTATGTTCATGGACTAAGTGTCTCCCCTTCCAGGATGTGCGTCATATATGCGAACCCGGTTTATCTTCAGAAAAAACAAATAAGGTCCTTTTTTCCAACCCCTCTGCATATTTGTGATGCCAAATTTCCACCCAGGGCTCTTTGTCCTGGGTAACCCATCTCCACCAAAGCTTGGATCCACAAACAACACTTTATTTCTCCAGATCTCTCAGACCAAGGCCCCCTTGGTATTTGGGGGTGCAAATCGTATCCCAACTGACCAAGGCCCATTTCTGCTTGTCGATGTTCCCACTCCACAAGAAATCCCTTTAAAGACGTCATATTTCTTTCAAAATCAATTTCGGAGCCGCCAGGGTAGATAAAAGGGAAGAAGGCATGGCTTGGAGAACAGACTTCACCAGCACCAATCTACTTGCAAAATTGAGAGGCCTTAGGGTCCATTTTGTCGAGCGATTTTTCATGTTATCCAGGACATCTTTAAATGAATATTTTTTCACCAGGGAACTCACAAGGGGGGTGCCCAGGTATTTGGATCGAAGGGTGATCTCCTAGAAGCCCAGGATCCTACAAATATTATGTTATGATACCCTCGACGTATTGAAGAAAAAGACCCGATATTTCTGGTCATTGACCTCCAACCTTGAGGCTAAACCAAATTTCATCAAACATTTCTTAAAACCTTCAAGATTATTGGACTGAAGGTTAACCTGTGAACATTGTGTCATCCATGAATTGTTGGTGGTTGTGTTTAGCCACCTCAGCATGGACATTAAGCCCTCTTAAATCATCAATCTCCCTCGAGAGCGCAAGAGACCTCCCCAATCCTTCTGCCATTAAGATAAAGAGAAAGGGGGATAGAGGACCCCCCTGCCTAATCCCCCTTGAGGGTTGAAAGGTTCCAAATGGGACCCAATTAACCAAGATGGAATATAAAGTAGACATCGCTAGGTTCATTATCCATTCAATCCAGTCCCCTCAAAAACCAAAAGCTTCAAGAATATGCCTCACAAAGTGCCAATTGAGCTTATCATAAGCCTTGGATATATCCAATTTTATCATCATACCAAGAATTTTTGAGATCTTATGGATTGGAGTAATTCATGAACCAATATGATTCCATTGGTTATCTGTAGGCCTTCTTCCAATATTTTCGGATCCCAATACTCTCCCGATAGGGGGTAGAGTCTGATCCACGAAAGAGCCATGTTCATATCTTCCTTGTCCGAGGAGAACTTCTCCTTCCAAGGACGTAAGAAGAGGCCTTTAGAATAGTAAAAATATGACCCCCCATCCAGGATCCTGTTCCTGCCTTCAATATTTAAGAGAGAAATGATTAAAAAAATCTTTAAACCCAACTGGAGGTCCTAATGCCCATTTTGTTTCCATGTCGAGTTGATCCACCAAACTAGGGTTTTTTCTGATGGTTGTAAACCCACAAACTTCCCGATAAGCATGTGATCTTGCATGAACTAGATATTTTCCCAGACCTTGGATGATTTAACCTGCATGGTTGGGATGGGGGACGCTTTAGGAGTGCACTTCCATGGCTTCCTAACCACCTATTTCTTAGCCCTATTTAGATCCAAGTTGATCGGTAAATCTCTGATCCTTAAGTTGGTTGCTTTAGGAACTCGAGAGGCTCCCACGCCTCCCCCGCTACCGTATTCCATGCTTCCATCATGCCTCCTCCCTTCAACGAAACCCCAACCAAACCTTCCTCCTCTGAGTTCTTCATTTGATCAGATCTCTCGATCTCTTATGTCACTCTTGAGGGTTTGACTTTGTCCTAGATCTTGTGAATACCTAGTTTCAGTGGGAGTTCTAGAATGACTAATTCATAGTTAAGAATGGATGGCAATTCAAGGATAGAAGTTGAAAAGTTTAGTGGACAAAATTTTGAGCTTTGGAAGATTAAATAAGAGGAAGTCCTTGTAGATCGAGACAAATGGGTTGTTGTCAACCCTAGTACAACTTCGAAAAATATATTGCCGGAAGATAATCGACATGAAATTAAGGAGTGCAATTTGACTTTGTTTAGAAAATGATGTGTTATTGAATGTATCAAAAGAAGACAATGAAAAGAATTTGTTGGGAAAGTTGCGGAATTTGTACCAGTTAAAATCCCTAGTTAACAAGTTGTTTCTTTGAAATAAGTTATATCTTCTAAGAATGAATTAGGGTGACTCGATTACTGAGCATATGCGTGCGTTCAAACACTATTATTAGTTAGTTAGTGTTCAAGCATATTAAAATCACAGAGGAGGATAAATGTGTCAACATGTTGTGTTTTTTTGCAGACTTATGGGATATCTTGGTCGTGGATATTGGAAACAATGATACCACATTAAAAATAGATTAAGCGGTTGCATCTATATTGTTAGAGGAGATTAGACAAAAGAACATGGAATGCTCGACCCATGACACCCTAGTGGTGAGAGATAGACCAGTTGATAGAGGAAAAGGAAAATCATCTAGTAGAAGATCAAACTCGAGCAGTATATATAAAACTATATCTAAATACCCTAGTCTAATGACAAAAAATGTTGGCAATGTAGAAAGGTCAAGAATTATAAGAGCGACTATAAGTTGACGAAAGTCAAGGAGAGAAAAGGATCTCAGGAAGCACAATTGAATGGAAGTAAGCCTTTGACTAAAAAAAAAGGGAATGCATATTTGGGCTCAATAAGTACATTGTTAGACCATGATTCTTGGTTTATTGATTCCGGTGCATCATTTCATATGTCACCTCACAAAGAATGGTTCTGTGAATATGAGAAATTCAATGACGATGGTGTTCTTCTAGGAGATGATTCACCAACCAGGATTTCCATATGTGGAAAAGTCAAACTAATATTAAAATATGGAAGGAGAGGAACTCTTCTAGGTGTATTGCATATCCCATGTTTATTATAATTTTCACAGTGGATCTAGAATCTAATTATACCTCACTTAGAATTGCAATAGAGATGGCAGAAAACAAAGAAGAAATATTGAAGTGGAAACATATGATAGAGAATTCAATTGATGTAAAACCATATTCTATATTATTCATCAATATGAATACAATATATAACACATCTCAATAGATAATTCAAATAGCTCACAATATGAAAGGCTTAGTTGTTACTGATTCTCCAAATCTAGAGAAGTGTTAATTCAACTCATAGCCAGAGGTCACGAATGGGAAAGGTGAGCCTTGGTAGGCCATGAGTTACATAAAATCAGCTAGTGAGTGGCTTTTAGGAGAACAATATGGAAGTGGTTGAGGCTAAAAAGTGGCAATCTTTCCCAAAACATCCTAGCACAATTAGATAATCCTAATCAAGAAGAAAAGTATTATAAAACTGACATATATAAGAAAAGATGGATAAAAGTAGGAATAAAGTATAATTGCACTCTAGGAAGTAAAAACAAGAGAAAAAGAAGGAATGTGGGTTGTATAATAGTATAATATGGCACAAAAGAACATATGTGGGTCCATGAAACTAAACTATGCACTAAGAATCCCAAATACATGAAACAACTTATATAAACACTTAGAAACATTAATGAAAGGGTTCAACTTATGGTCTAAATGGAATTATGTTCCAACAAGGTTTGGCTCAAAACTTGATTTTTGTTAGTAAGATGGGGAATTCAGGTGTGTATTTTGTACTTGAGAAAGATACGTGTAAGATGCTGAGAGGAGTGATGGTAGTGATGAGAGGAGTCTAGATTGGAACATTATACAATCTATTGGGAAGAACACACACCAATGGATTTGCAACTACAATATTTTTGGAATCCGCCAATATATCCTCATTTTGAGTCGAATCATCCATGTTGTGACATCAATGGATGGGGCACATTAGTGAGAAAATACTTTCTGATATGCACAATAAATGTATGGTCGAAGGTCTTCCTGATTGTTTTGAATGAGTAGGCTTCTATGAACATTTCATTTGTGGTAAACAATGTCGTGTAAGTTTCTCATCCGAAGTCACTTGGGTGAAGGAAATATTAGAGTTAATGTATAGTGATGGGTTTGTACCAATGCTGGTCCGATCACTACAAGGATCACATTATTACATCTCTTTCATAGTTGATTTCTCCAAAATGAAATAGTTTTTCCCAAGGAATAAATATGGGGTATTTGATAAATTTCAAGAGTTCAAAGCTCTTATAGAAAATTAGATTGGAAAAGAGATCAAGGTGTTGAGAACTAATAATGAAGGAGAATTATGTGGTAAGGAATTCTACCAGTTATGCATACAACATGGTATAGCTTGAAAAAACACAACTCCATGCATGCCTCAAGAGAACAAAGTTAATGAAAGAATGAATAGATCACTGATGGAAAAATGAAGGAGCATTCTTAGTGGTATAGGTATTGCCCAATAATTTTGGGCAGAAGTAGTTGACATGACATGATTCCTGGTGAATAGGTTGTGATTGATTACTCTAGTCCACAAGACTCCATATGAGGCATGGGTTAGTAAGAAACCATCTCTCACACATATCGGAGTCTTTAGGTTTGATTCCTTTTTGCATGCCCCAAAGGAGAAAATAATAAATTTTGACAACAAGTATGAGAAATGTATATTCATGGGATGTAAGGATGGAGTAAAGGAGTATAAGCTGTGGAATTCGGTCACAAGGAAGGAAATTTATAATGGAGATGGGATGTTCAGAGAAGTCATAGGTACTTCTGGGGTTGAATAGGTCAAAAGAGAAAAGGAACCAGAAAAGAAAGAGTTTGAAATGAATGATGAAAACATGGGTTCATACGAGGGGATTAAGTATATCCAAGTCTTTCTTGAATAGTCATCAATAAATGTGACATAATATTCATATCCACTTAAGGATATAGAGGAAATAGAACCACACACATCAGAGTGAATTAGTTCTAATGTACCTTTGGTCTTTGTTTAAATTTTCGGAAAGGGATTCTTTGTATTCTTTCCACTAGCACATCCTTTGCAAGTACCCTCATGATCAATCTTCAGATCTGGTAACCTTGTTACCACCTTGCTCACATAGGGAAATGCTTTATAGTTAATGTGGGCAAGCCTTCTATGCCATAATTCACTTTAGATGGTAGTGTCATGGAAAATGGTTGTCTCTAGATGTCCTTTGAGTTTATACAGTCCTCCTTCTTCTTCTCCAATGACCACAACATCTTCTAGTATATTTCCTTTGGGCCACATTAGTACTTTTCCATCTATAAAATCAAATATATATCCTTTATTATTTAGAGCTGAGATGGAAAGTAAGTTCTTTTTCAAACCTGGTAGATACAATACTTCCTTCATCTTCATGGAAGTCCGAGAGTCAATCTTGTAGCTTGATTCACCAATAACTTTGATGGGATATTTATAGTCATCTCCTAATGATACTTTATGGGGAGATTTCTTCTCTTCAAGTTGTAACAGAGATTGCTTCTTTCTTGTCATATGATTCGTGGCACTACTATCAATAAGGCATGTGTCTTCTCCAGATGTTACAGATCCAGAGAGTGCAAAGAATAGCACATATTCTTCTCTTGTTAATCTCTTTCGAGGTCTTTATTATTCATCCTCATTTTCAGCTAGATGAGCATGATGTATCTTTTTGTTGTTCTTCTTATTTGGTGATGGATACTCTCTTACTAGTTGTCCTATCTTATGACAATTGTAGCATTGGTACTTTGAGTAATCCTTCTCCTTCTAAAAATTCTTGTTGGAAGGTTTCTGATTACTCTTCTTGAAGTTTGGTTTCTTCCTTTCTTTAGTATGGGTGGCTATATCTTGGTCATCTTCTCTGAGTAGAGCTTCTCGGTTGGCTACTCTAGCTTCTTCTTGAATGCAGTCTTTCCATACTATGTCAAACTTCATACTTTCTTTTCTGGTACACAAAGTTTGTATGAATTAGTCCCAAGGTCTAGTGATACCATTGAGAGAAGTCATAACTAGTTCATCCTCATCAAGGGTGTCTCCAATAGCACTTAGTTTTTCTCTGAATTGAGAGACCCTTGTGAAGTAATATTGAATAGACTTTCCTTTGCTCATATTGGTGCCCTTCAGTTGATCTCTCAGATTCATCTTTATGTTGATGTTACTTCCTTCATACATTTTGGAAATATAATCCTACATATGTTTGGGTGTGTTCTTAGATGACACTTGTGGGATCAAGTGATCCTTAATAGATTCAATAATGATCCTCATTTCCTTGACTAGGTGTTATTCATGCTTCTCCTTAGCTTCATATTTTTCAGGCTCTGCAATTTCATTCTTGATGTACTTCTCAAGACCATTCTCTCTAAGAATGAGACCAATCCTATATTTCCAAGCTAGGAAATTTTCTAGGCCTTCAAATTTGTCTTCAAGCTTAGTGCTTGGGGCCATCGTATCTAGGAGGTCACTAAAAATTGAAAATTCTCAAAATAAAAATCTGAGCTTACCAATAGATGCACTTGAGGGAGGCAAGTTGGTTGATCCAACTAATTTATGGAGATTCCAAATCTTCAGTCTTAAAATACCACTTGCGAGGTTGTAGCACTGCAGAATTTCTGGTTCTATTTCATTGCAGTTTTTTGGTTCACTGCCAAACTAGGGTTTGGATTTCCTGGAGATC
The DNA here is from genome assembly GCA_001517045.1 of Pseudotsuga menziesii. Classification (NCBI taxonomy): domain Eukaryota; kingdom Viridiplantae; phylum Streptophyta; class Pinopsida; order Pinales; family Pinaceae; genus Pseudotsuga; species Pseudotsuga menziesii. Next base: position 41,562 of record LPNX010465142.1, on the reverse strand, counting down.
CAACCACCCAAAAAATTTGATCTAGGGATCAATAGATGTGCTCCAGGGAGGCACAACTTTCTCTGCATGCAGATCTTCTAAATTCCAAAATTTGCAAAAACCCTAATTTCTTCCAGGGAGGAGAGATAGGGAGTTTCACCTTGTTAAAGTTGTCCTAATCAGGTTAGCTTTGATACCGTGTTAATATTTCATATTCTAGACTAGATTCATTAGTGTTCTATTCAAAAATCATAGCAACAACATATCCAGAATCAATGATAGAAACAAAATCACAAGATAGACACATTATTTATCCTGGGAAACCTGGCAAGGGGAAGAAAACCCAACGAAAATTCCTCTGTATAAGATGTATAAGATATAACCCCAAAAACAGTTATCCTCCTCCTATTGTTCTCTCTCTCTCTCTCTCTCTCTCTCTCCTATGCGCTACACAAGTGAGAGTCTATGTGTCTAAATAAGAACCACAAATCTTTTATTTATACACAATGAGCCAACTGACTTTTACCCAAATCAAGTCGACCCCACTAAATTGTCTAGGATAACTTCACCTAGGAAGACTCAAAACAATATATTATAGTATTCACTAGGGTGATACTGAACCGACTTACAATGGAGGCTTTACCTCATGAATTTATGATGACGAAATAGAATAGTACCACCCCGTCGGAGGAATAATAACATCTCCCTTGGGTTACACCAATAAAATGCATTTAGAATATCCTTTGAAGTTATAATATTCAACACTTTAAAGATGTTTAATCACCCTTAAAGACTCTGATCCCCCCCCAAAAAAAAAAAAAAATGTCGCACATGATAGATTCCAAATGCATGATTCATGTCTTAAACCACAAACCCAAATCTATACACGAAGATTGATGAATTTCAATACTTGTGTCTTCCCCATGACCACATGCATTTTTTTTAAACTTAACTAAAAACACAACACATAAAACATACAGAATGGAATTTACTGGCATTCTTGGTATGATATCCTGAACAAATAAAACATAAAACTCAAACCTACTCTACCCCACTCTCTTAACATGAGTACTGCCATTTTATTATATATTAATAAGAGACCCTTCGTTATACAAAGTGGGATGATATAAATATCCACTACATTCAAGATGTCAATAAAGAATTGTTACAATTATTGGTAATGTGTTGTGATCCATTTGGGAGAATATGTCTACATTAAACAAAATTTTTTATCTTCAAAGACAAACATTCCAAAATATACAATGTGTAACATTTTATTTCTCAAATTGTTGTTGTTGCTCAAGCTAGTTGTGTGCCTCATTTATGCATCACTAGTAGGGGATATTTTTCTTGGGTTATTTGGAATGTTTTGTTGTTTGGCTTAATTTTGACATTGCACCTATTCATGTTCCATATATAAATATATAAATAAATTTTAATGGATATATCTTCATTTATGTTATAATATACATGATTGAATAAATAAAAAAGCTTTACGTAGTAGTAATTGCTTCATAAATGATATACATGTTTTGAAAACCATTTTTCATGTCGTCTCTCAAGATAACTCATGTTGGATCCCCTCCATGCATTGTTTATAGTGAGTTTCATACACCATGATAATGAATATATATATAGCTAAATGTTTCATGTTGTTCCATTAATTATTAAATAAGTGATATGAAATGAATTCTTATATCATTTGTCCTTTATTTGAGTAAACTCTAGGTGGAAAATTCAGGGTATTGGTTTGTAGGACCCATTTTATTGGTAAGTCCCACTTTGGTAATTTGCGGTCTATAAAATTATAGATCCTATTCAAGGCCATAAATGGTTTTTTTGGGATACAAATTTACAATCTTAGTTCCAACCTATAAATGTTTTTCTATATTTAAATATTTCCAATGGCCAAAAAAATACCTCAATCAGAGTTCATATGTAGAATTTAAGCCTCTCATAAGTTGACCTATCTTATTGACCACGATTGTATTGAGCGAATGCCACATCAACTTTCATTACTCACATATGTGGATCTAGTCAAATGTGGAATTTCAAGAAGATTCTAGAGGGTTGAAACGCTTACACTAATTAGGGGTTGAGACATTGAAAAACCCTAAGACTAACCCTATATGGATATCAAACAATGTTAAATATTGGGATACTAGGAAAGGAAGGGGTTCCATTTTATTGGCATTGTTATTAGTTCATAATTGAGAAAAATCCCATGAGTGGGATACTGAAGCATAACAAACGAAGTAGAATATCTTGTAGTATCCATTTAGGCCATAGTGTCCATGGAAACTCCATAGTGAGTGCACTTTATTTGTAGTTGTATTTCATTATTGAGAAGAAAAGAGTAAGAACACATGACTCAACTTCTAGCTATATTTTTTCCATTTTGGTTTTTTCCAAGTACATCTTGTGTTCATTGTGTAAATGGTGTGTTATTTTCTTTTTTCTTTCATTTTATTTCCATTTATCTTACTGTTTTTATACATTAGTCTAGTGATATTAAAATTTCAATCTAATGCAAAAAACTGCATAATAACATATTATCGAATATCAAAAGACCTCTAGGAATAATTGTTCTAGTTGAACATCCATGATAGTTTAGAGATCATATTGTCATAAAAGTAGTTTTATTTGGGGATTTCGAGTGAAGTTGCAGTATCTACGAAGTGATATAAGGAAGAAGTATTGGGAACCTAGCCATGGAATATGAGTATAATAATAACAATCCAAAGGACGAGTAGGAGGAAATTTCAAATCTAGAAGAATAATTCATGGTCACCTTTTGCAACATGGTCATTCTCATGGAAGCTCTCAAGAAAAAGTTTTGACCTTTTGAGGATTTTGGTAGATATAACTCAGAATATGGATCAAATAAGAAATTTGAAGATAATGAAGACTTAGGAAAGGAGTTGAAAAAGGAGCCAAAAAAAGAGAGACGAAGTTTACAATGACTTCTTCCCTATCTCTATTTAAAGTGGAAGAAAAAGTGGGCATCAAACCCAACCAAGGTGATATTGATGCTACTAATTTGAATCAACAGTTACAATAGATATAATGTTATTTTAGTTAAAAAGATTTCATTTTCTATACTAAATTGAGAGTACCTCCCAAACTTGGTGTGAGGGTCACACAAAGGAACTTAGGATGGAGGGTTATCCACTAGTAACTATGTGGGTGGTGTTTCTAACCCTAACCAAGTTTTAGTTCTACCCTATCGAGTATATATAGGACTAGTGAATCCATTATCATTACTTCTGGTAGAAGCAAGGGAAACCTGTGCACGAGTACACCACTAAGTTCATTCAAATGACTATTATCTTGGGTATATATCCCAATAACTTAGATGTACTCCTCAAGTATCTATGTGGTCTACATCAGAGAAAATTTTAGGGGAAAAATTTATCCCATGGGCTAAATTTTTTACCCCTTTTTCCAAAAAAATGATTTGCCAATTTTCATTTTTTTTCTAAATTGATACACCCAAATTCCATGGGATAAAAAAAAATTCTAAAATTGCAAAGATTGTTGAGAAACTATATCAAATCCTTATAAATTTGAATCCTTTTAGAAAAATATAGTCCAATGGTTTATGATTGGAAATTTAAGAATTAGTAAGATTCACCAAGGTTTCTACACTTTAAGAAAATTATGGATCCTTAAAAGTTTCTTTGGTCTACATAGCCATTTGTAGAGGAAAGTGACTCTCTTAAAACCTAGGATAGTTGGTGATGCCTACATGTAAGAAAAATATCTAAAGAATATGGTTAATACTAAAGGACAACCAAGTGGTTCCAAGTAGAAAGACCACTAAGATGTTTCCAAGGAGGGAAAGAAGAAGTGGAGTGGAAATGATAAGATCAAAACGACCATAACACATTAATGTAAGGAATACCAAACAACTACTATTATAACCATTGTAATATCAATGGTCACACTAAATATAAAATAGGTGCTCTATTTGATTTTGGTTCACATTCCAACCTCATAGTAGAAGATTCAGTCAACATTCTTGGATTAGGAGTTCATGACCATCACCCATATTCAAGGTGTTGATGTATTTGTAACTTTGGAAGATAGTTCGATGTATATTATCATTTTATGTTGGTGTACCCCCATCGAAGATGTGTTTTCCTCATTTCAGGATGTCATTATTGTGTATAGACCTTGAGGTACAACCTCCATTGTAATTCATGGCAATAGTCCCCAGTGTAGCATCATGTAATGTATTCTTGGAGTCTCTCTAGGAGAAGTCGCCCATGTTAGGGTAAGAGGTCGACCCTAGTCATGTAACAGGTCAGTCACTTGATTACTATAAATAGGGATGTTCCCTCCCTAATTTATACACACCTCACACTCACTCAAGTCCGCATGAGATAGAGAGAGATAAGGGTGGAGAGATAGATAACTGCTGAAGACTTCTTATTGCTGGGATTGCTCATCTTAGGACAATATTTGTGAGTGTATTATTCTGAGGAAGTTTGTAGTGTTTTCTCCTTTATGGTTTCCCCAGTGAAAATATTTGTGTCTTGTGTATATGTTCTATCTTATGCATATTGTTGTACTTCTTATTCTTTCAGATAAAGATCCTAACTAAGCTAATAAGATCTAAGAAAAATTAACACGGTATCAAAGCCTCTCTGAAAGAAGGCACTATGCAGCACTAAAAACTAGTGATGCCTAGTACAAGGTCTTCTCTCCATAGATCATCAAGAAAACTAGGATAGGATAACTCACCTTAGTAGGGTGCATATTTTGGTGGAATTGGTTTCAGATTTGAAGAAGTTTCATTTTTCAGCCTGTCACTCATGCCGGGAGAAACTAGAGAATCAAGTTTCAGACGCTTCCCACCTCAGTATTTAGGAAAGGAACCTACTAAGAAACTCGCCTCAAGGAGGTGCATCTTTCTGTCCAAATAGAATTCCAAAAGTCCAAGTTTGGAAAATTAGGGTTTCTCTGATAAACCCTTGGTCAGATAGCTCCAGAACCAGGTTGGACACCTCAAATCGGTAAGATCTAAATATTTTCTATTTACATTTGAGGTTCTCATTTGAAAAGATAACTCACCATACTCAGCTTCAGGACAAGCTTGGAGGGGATGATAACTTCTGATTATGGATGTACAGAATCTCCCTGATCCTTGAAGAGAATGATTTAGATTAGTTCATCACTGGATAAGTTCTAGAACCAGAGGGAGATGAGGATAAGGATACTCATAAGAAGAACTTGGATAAGACCAAGATAATCATTATAGATTCTATTAAGGATCACCTCATACACCATGTGTCTTCCTTCAAGACACAGAAGGAAGTATATGATGCTTTGACAAATATGTTCGAGGGAAAGAACATCAACTAGAATATGAATTTAAGGAACCAGATTAAGAATGTGACAATACAAAACTCAAAAAATTAACGGTCCTACTTCACAAGGGTTTCTCAAATAAAAGAACAACTTGAAGCAGTTAAAGAGAATGCTAAATAAGGATAAATTGTGATGACTAAATTGAATGGTATCCCTAGATCATGGGACTCATTCATTCAAGGAATATATGCAAGAAGGAAGCTTATCTCTTTCAACCGACTCCAAGAAGAATCCATAGAATAAGAAGCTCGACTCGTAACAAGAAAAGAGAAGATGGGAGCAATTGAAGATCAATCTCTCATAGCTCACACGAGGAAGAACTACAAGAAGAAGGAGAAGAAGGAGAACTTCCATCAGAACAAGAAGAAGGACAAGAAACACAATAAGATCAAGAGAGATCCTTCCAATGTTCAATGTTATACTTGTGATGAAAAGGGGCACTTTGCAAGAGACTGCCCCATTAGGAAAAAGAGACACCATTCTCATGTCGACGAAGATGATGAGCCAACAAACAAAAGATTTAGAAGAGAGAAGAATGATTTAGATGAAGAGTATGTGCTAATATTAGCCCTTGCGGGAACTATCTCACATGGAATAAATGATTGGATTGTGGATAGTGGAGCATACAAACATAATACATGATACAAGGAATCATTTGTTAATATGTGTGAGCATGATTCAAATCACAAGGTGAAACTTGGGGATGATTATAAATACCCCACAAAATTGAATGGATTAGCTTCATACAAGCTAGAATCTAGGAAATCCTTAAAGATGAAGGATGTGAAGTATGTTCTAGGATTGAAGAAGCATCTTCTCTCCATCCCTGCACTAGATGCAAAGGGAATGAGAGTTTCATTTGTTGATGGTCAAGTTATAATGTGGCCTAAAGGAAATACAATAGATGATGCAACAACAATTGGAGAAGAAGAGGGTGGCTTGTACAAACTAAAAGGATAGCCTAAACAAGCATTGGTTCATGAGTTAATAGAACCAAGTGAACTATGTCACCAAAGGATTGCACATGTGCACTATAGAGGGCTACCGATGGGAAGAAAATAATTCTCCAGACTTCCTGAGATGAAAGAAAATAATTAGGAATTTGAAAAGGATGTGCACAAGGAAATAATGCAAAGAAGACATTTTCCAGCAAAGAAAGCAAGGCTAAAGGAATACTGGAGATATTACACTCGGATGTATGTGGACCCATGTCTTCTAGATCATTAAACGAGTATGTGTACTATGTTTCCTTTATATATTATTTCTCATGTAAGACTTGGATATATTTATTGAAATGTAAAAATGAATTATTTAGTAAGTTCAAGGAGTATAAAGCCTTGGTTAAGAACAGAACTGAAAGGAATATCAAGTCTCTGCAGTCAGAAAATGGTAGAGAATTCACCTCATAATAATTTACAGAACTCTGTAGAGAGTATGGGATTAAGAGGGATTTGATCACTCCATACAGTCCTCTATATAATGGGGCTGTAGAACACAGCAGAACAAAAGAACCAAACCATAATGGAAGCATCAAAAGCAATGCTACATAGCCAAGATCTTCCTATGAACCTTTGGGAGGAAGTAGCAAGGACAACTATGTATGTACATAACCATACTCCTCATTGATTACTTGACAACAAAAGTCTAGAAGAATATTTCTCGGGAGAGAAACCATAATTTAGCCATATTAGAATATTTGGCTTCTCGATGTACATACATATCCCAAAGGAGAAGAGGACCAAGCTCGATCATTTTGGGAGGAAGGGTATATTCGTAGTATATAGTGATACACCAAATTCCTACCAAATATACTTCATAGGATTCAAGAAGATTGACATCAACAAAGATGTAAACTTTGATGAAGACTTGGCATAGTTCATATCCAGGAGGATACCTATTCAAGAGGTTGAGGAACCTGAAGAAATGAGTGTCCAAGGTATGGAAATTGGAGAAGCAATTCCATAAGACCATGAAGAGCATGACATAGTAGAACCATAAGAGTTGACAGAGACACTTCTCAAGAAGGAATCCCCCAAGAGGAAACTAACATGGGCATGAGAGCTCATACAAGAAGCAGAAAGGTATGGAGCTCCAGAACGAATGTGAAAGAAGAAGACCAAATCCTTACAACAACTATGTGGCCCTGCTGTCTGACATAATTGACAAGGAACCTTCTACCTATGAAGAGGCTGCATAAAATAAAGAATGGAAGGATTCCATGATCGAGTAGTATCAGATGATCATGAAGAATGATGTATGGGAGATAGTTATGAGACCGAAAAAGAAGTCTGTTGTGACTTCGAAGTGGATCTATAATATCGAGCATGCCGTAGATGGAAACATTGAGAAATACAAGGAAATATTCGAATCATGAGGATTATTCTAGAAAGAAGGCATAGACTATGAGGATACATTTTCACCCATGGCAAGGTACACTTCCATTAGGACCATACTTGCATTAGCTACAATTATGAAATGGAAGATACACCAGATGGATGTCAAGACAAAATTATTGAATGGTGTAGTCGAGGAGGAAGTGTATGTGGAACAACCATTGGATTCAAGACACATGACAGGAATACTCATGTGTGCAAATTGAATAAGGCCTTGTATGGTTTGAAACGAACACCAAGGACATGGTTATACGACAGGATGGATAGCTTCCTGATGAGACAAGGATTTACCAAGCGTAAAGCGGATTCCAACCTTTACTTCAAGGTGGAAGGAGAAAGACCAATGATGCTCCTTCTATATGTCGATGACTTGTCTCTCATGGGATATTATGAACTTATTAAATATGCAAGGAGGAGACTTTCTACAAACTTCGAGATGAAAGACCTAGGGATTATGCATTACTTCTTAGGAATGCAGGTGTGGCTAAATGCAGATGGGATTTTCCTTAGTCAAGGAAAGTATACAGTGGAGATTCTGAAGAGATTAAGAATATTGGACTGCAAGGAGATAACCACACCTATGGGATCAAACTTGAAGCTTCTGTGTGATGCTTCATCTGAGTTGGTTGATGCCACAATATATCGTCATATGATTGGCTCATTGATGTATCTGATGAATACGATACCTGACATATACTTTGCAGTTAACACCTTGAGCTTGTTCCTAACGGATCCAATACATGACCTAATATATGCAAAGCATGTATTGAGGTACCTAAAGGGTACAATAGATTATGGGATCAAGTATGATGTGAATCAGAAGATTAACCTACACGATTATGTTGATTCATATTGGGTAGGTAGTGTCACTGATAGGAAGAGAACTTCAGGTTGCTTCTTCAGTTTAGGGTCTGCCATGATCTCCTGGTTTAGTAGGAAAACATCATGCGTGGCGCCGAGTACAACCGAGGTAGAGTATGTTTTCTCTTGCTCGGCTAGTTGCGAGGTAGTGTCGCTATGGAAGCTGCTGTCTGATTTGTTTGATATCTAGTTAGATGTAACTTGTATATTCTATGACAATCAAAGTTGTGTGAAATTGTCGGAGAATCTTGTGTTCCATGACAAGTCGAAGCACATAGAGATCAAGTTCCACTATATCAGGGATATTGTAGAGAGGAGCAATGAAGCTCCAGTACGTGGCAATGGATGAGAAGATAGATGATGTGTTGACCAAGCCTCTAGCTAGAGTGAAGTTTGAGTACTTCAGAGAAAGACTTGTTGTGATCTAGAATGAGACCCATCGAAAGAGGGAGTGATGAGTTCTAGCATATCTGGAGAGACAAGTTGTCTGAGCATAAAATCTTTGCGAATATCATAGGTTGCTCAGACATAATTAGTCATGTAGGTTGTCCTTGTATGTAATAATTCCTGGTGAATCTCACAAGTTATCCTTGGATGTAATCAGTCCTGATATGTTTATATGATAGAAATAGCAAGAAACCAGAAGACGTAGATGCATGATATCTCACATGGGAAATGAGACAGGTTGTCCGAGCATAAAATATCCTGGTGTAACAGGTTGCTCGGACGTAATCAATCTTGTAGGTTGATTGAGTGTAAATATGAGCCTTGGCATGATACGCAGGTTACTCAGATGTAATAAGTCGTGAGATGGGATATCCAATTGTAAATATGAGTCCTGGCATGGTACACAGGTCATTCAAATGTAATAAGTCTTGTGGGTTGTCCGAGTGTAAAAAGATCCCTATTGTGGTATGCAAGTTACTCAGATGTAATACACCCTAAAGGTTTTATGGACGGAAAAGATCCTAGACACAGGTTGTTTAGATGTAGTAAGTCCTTGAGGTTGACCTAGAACATAAAATACCTGGTGTAGCAGGTTCTTCGGTCATAACCAACCCTTACATATATATATCTATATATGTGTGTGTTCCCATGTTGGAGATGATAAGGTCACGGAGCACTTGAGGTGCACCTAGGCGGTTCTCCCTTACTGGTAGAACATAGGTTAACCGTGTAGAGACATAATGCACTGAGTGTGCTCCTAGGTGATTCTCGCATAGTAGATGTTACATGCTGTCTTAATGAAATGAAATATCCTGGCATACTACTATGGTGATAGAATGCAAGTGGTTTACATATAGTATGTGCTATGTGTGGTTTGTATGTTTTGTTTTTGTGTAGGACAAAAGAGATGATATGGATACGAAGCTTATTGTTGTGGAAATGTAAAGAAGGTCCTGGACTATTCCTACATGATGTCTTGCTCGTAGATGTGATGAAAGCCTAGATGAGGACTAGGCCTACTCCTAGCATGAAAAAGGGTTGGCTTTGTAGAAAATTTTGATGATCCATAAGAAGATGATGATGGAAGAAGCTATGTTGATGACTCTGTGATGATGACTAGACCAGATGTGTTGATGACCATGGACGTGAGAGAATACCTTCCTAGTTAAGAGGGAATGTTGATGTATTTGTAACTTTGGAAGATATTATGATGTATATTATCATTGTATGTTGTTGTACCCCCATCGGATATGTGTTTGCCTCCTTTCGAGATGTCATTATTGTGTATAGACCTTGAGGTACAACCTCCATTGTAAGTCAGGGAAATAGCCCCCAGTGTAACATCATGTAACGTATTCATGGAGTCTCACTAAGAGAATTCATTCCTGTTAAGGTAAGAGGTCGTCCCCAGTCATGTAATAGGTCATTCTCTTAATTAGTATAAATAGGGAGGCACCCTCCCTCATTTATACACACCTCGCACTTACTCAAGTTCACATGAGAGAGAGAGAGACAAGGGAGGAGAGATAGATAGTTGCCGGAGACTTCTTATTACTGTGATTTTTCATCTTATGACATAGTCATTGTGACTGTACTATTCTGATGAAGTTTGTGGGGTTTTCTCCTTTATGGTTTCCCCAATGAAAATCACTGTGTCTTGTGTATCTGTTCTATCTTATGCATATTGTTGTACTTGTTATTCATTCATATAAAGATCTCAACTAAGGTAATAGTATCTAAGAAAAACTAACACAAGGCCTATATCCTATCCCTTTGACCAACATATATCCCTAAGAAATTTTAATATTTTGCAATTTTTATAAGAGTTCTCAAGACTCTAAATATCATTTGAGTGCTCCCAAGCCTTACCACAACGTTTGCATACATAGATAGAATGAAATTCATTAAGTTGGTAGTGCTCCGAAGCCTTAACACAACATTTCCATACATAAATAGAATGAAATTAATTTAGTTGGTGAATTCACCACCAAGTTTTTGATGTTTACAATCAAACTCCAATGCAACATATACTCAATGAACTGAAACATATATAAGAAGGAAATTAATTACAACATATGAGTGATGGCTTTCCCTTAAAATATATGAGTTGAGGCTTTAATTAAAACATTTGAGATGACTATTTATTAAACATATGAGATGGCTATTCATTATCCTTATGAGATGGTTGCATGGGATTAGGAAAATAAAATAATGATACACAATCCATTAAACTCTTGGAGTGGATATTAAAAGGGACATTAAAAGGGCCATCTTATAATAAATGGAACAATGGGATCATGTTCCATGGTTTTTAAACTATCATATATCCATCTTAAACCCATATCTATCAAGCACCAAGAGAGATCCAATTTATTGAGGTATATATTGTTTTATCTTAATTTTTTTACACATTAAGAAAAGTATACACAAAGATATTTTGGCTCCTTGATATATCTAGGTTTAATATGAAATCATTATAATTTTTTGTTTTGTTTAAGATGACATCTTTTGCATTTTTATTTCTTTTATATGGAAACAACATGTTACATAATGTTACACAATGTTATGTGTTGCAACATCTCCCTCATATTGGGTTGTAGAGCATCTCGTGACTCTTCGTAAAATTATACTAATCACTAAATACTTTATGGAGTACAATAATTTATTTGCTTTCATTATTAATAGAAAGTTTAAAAATACTTTAATATTTTAGCTTCAACTTGAATTTTGAAAAAAAAAATAAGTGATGTACATAATTAACATTATAGCATCAATGGATATTTATTTTTGTAATATAGATACAATAGTGTGCTTTATTTTGATCAAAACCAGAAATAAATATATGTTAAAACCTTCACAAATGAAATCCATTGCAACCTTCAATTCTGGAGCTTTGCACTTCTTTTTTCACTATAAACTTTTGGGTCGCTGCGTTTATGTGAATATATTAGACTTGTTCACTTAAGATTGAATGGTGTACTATTATTTGAAACCAAGGAAAAAAAAAGAGCATGTTTATTATCAACACGTTGAATTATCAATAAATAAAAAGAGAAAACGATTTCATTTTGTCAATGTGAGTTAAAACAAAATCCTCATCCCTATTCCATTGTTTTTCCAAAAGTTACGGTATGAAATTGGAGTGCGATTTTTTTCTTCTTTTGCAAAGGTGAATTTGTAAGGAGTCACTATGGCTCACATTAAAATCTCTAGATGATCAATTTTAGGTATGCGATTACATTCTCTTCATCTTAAAATTTTTCCGAATTTATTAAAAAATTCCCAACACTTTTTATAAAAAAATATTCCCAAAAATATTTGTAGTAAAATTTCAAGAAAATAAAAGGTTTTTATACTCACCTTTACTCTTGCAAATCCTTCCTATGTTTCTTGTTGCATGTCTTGTTTTATGTCATTCCAAACTATGGTAGTATTTCTTAGTTTCTTTACTCTTTCACAATGATAATTTATTTTTGGGGTTTGGATATTTGTAATTGGTGCTTGAGGTACGGATTGGATTAGGAGTATTGGATATTTGTAATTGGTGCTTTAAGTACCGATTGGATTAGGAGTATTCATTGTAGTGGCCCCAAATCTTGTGGTTCTTACGTAAAAAACCTTTGGGATTCGTAATGAACAATATATAGTCAAAATGTACCAGTGCATTTTTGTGTATATGGTATCATTGGGCAATAGATTGTTTTTAATTTCTAATTTTAACTTTAATAGTAATTTTAACTTTAATAGTATGTATTATATAGTAAACATGTGATAGTGCATTTTAATTTATAACACATTTATTTGATATGTGATATTAAATTTTTATTTTTAATTTAACATTGCATATTATACAATACACACACTGGTGTGTTTTTTTAATTTATAATGCACTTGTATATACATTATTTATAGTTTCATTTTGGTTTTAGTGGTGCTTACAATGCAAAACAGATGCACCAATGCATATGATTATACAAAAATGCAACACCTAACTTGAAATTAACATTTTTAAACTACAACAAGCATTTTTGCTTAACATGTTTTTTTATAATGTGCAAATACTAGCCCAAAACATTATTAAATTAATAATTGTAATGCATTTAATTTTATCTAAATATTTATAGATGTTTTATTGTGTATTTCATTTTTTAAGTAAATTAAAAAAAAATTCAAAGAATGAATGAAGTGATATCCAAAACATGTGAGTAGGAATGCCCCAAAAAGTGTTCAAGGACATGGTTGATGAAATAAGAACAATTGAATCACAAGAGGAGATATCCCTCAATAACAATGTGCATCAAACTTTTGTAATCATTGATTCTATTTATTATTATTATGATGATGATGATGATTAATCGAAGAGTTAAATTGTCACATGAAATATTGATTTAATTTATCTTTTGTTGTATAAAAAAAAATCCAAACCCATTTAACACATAATATGAGATGTGAAGGCAAAAAGGTTTGATCACCAGTTTTGTGAGTACTTGCCTTTTTCTTAACATTTCATATTTTTTGTGTTGTTTATATTGTAATTAATTTTCAATTGCACATGTATGTTTGATAATAGGTACTTACCTAAAAATAATACCATCCAAACATTTTATTAACATTGGATTAACTATGCGTTGTCTGTATGTGTTGGAGCGTAAAGAGTTAATTGAGAATTTTGTAAGGAACTATGTCGTTTTACTTCCTTTATTTTATAAAATATAGAAAAAAACTTTTAAATATATATTTTCTTTGTCATGAGGTTTTAAACTTGTAGGAAATAAAGCAAATGGAAGATTTGTTGAGAGACATGTAAGACCCCATTCTTAACCCTAAGATGGGAATATGTATGTAATGATGTAAATGATAGATGTCGGACTTATATGGTTCAAGAGACCATGGATATTGTAGATATTGTACATACTTTTTAATACAAAATCCCATGATAGCTGCAAGTGGAGAATGACAAAGAAGATATGGGGGCTATGATTCCACAAGGAGGGAAGTGAGAGGGGCTAAATGGTGATGACACTAGCTAATGTCCTTATCATTCATTGACCTTTTTAACCCAAATTGATTTAACCATGGCGCAGGGTGTCACCTTCATTAATCATGAATTGATTATATTAATGTGGGATTAAAAGGGGAAAAGTTGACACTTATGGGAAATCCACTTGTCAAGAAAATATCATGCATATAGAGTTTTAGAAAATCACTCAGTGATGATTCATTCATTAGTCATTCCATCATTGAGGAATATTATATCCTTCATGGTTTCATATTTTTGGTTGGAAAGTTAAAGGAAAACAAGTGTTTCATAACCTTTCACTTGAAGTACCATTATAAACTGGCGTGAATGGGCTTGGTGCCCATGTGAGAGAGATCTAGCCTATAGCTTGATTGTATGGGACCCTAACAGAGAGTCTCCAAAGTCATACTGCGATAGAGAACGAGAAGGGAATGGGGACAAAGTGAGGGACTATGGATTAGAGAAGGGGATTCCATCCCTTGTGTTGTACAGGTTGATGGGGGATGAGTGTAGAGGGTGGGGAAAACTATGGAGGGGCTTTCTGCACCTTTGGTTAGTGTGAGTGTGTTTGAGTAATATAATTTAGAATTCACCAATTGAAGTGATTATTGTGAGTATGTTTGACCAATATACAAATATAGACTTACGAATTATATAGTCCCCAAATCACCTTCAGTAAAAGCCAATAAATGAGCCACACAATATCAATTAAAAATAAATAAGTAATTAATAATAAAAAATAAAAAGTAATAATAATAATTGTAGTTTACTGGATTAGTTTTAGCCGTTGAAGTTGAGTGTTGTAAGTTGTAAGTACCACTCATGGGTCAATTGTCAAATCTTTGGATTGCCCACCTTCTATATTGTGGATCTTTATCCTCGCATATGTAGGAAAGTAGGCCAACATCAATAAAATACAAATAAATAAGTAATTAATATTAATAACAATAAAATAAAGAAGTAATTAATAGTAATAATAATAGTTGTATTTTATTGGTGTAGGTTAAGCAATTGAAGTTGAGTATTGTGAATTGTAAGTATCAACTTATGAGCCAAGTGCATTTCTTGGAACTAACCACCTTATTGTGGACCTTTATCCCTCAAATGAAAGGAAATATGTAAGGGTTCCTTCGTAAATTAATTAATTAATTTACATTGTGCATACTTAATGAAAATAATCTTTGACTTTAAATTAGGGTCCGTTATTGTAAATTTTAAATTATTTAATATTTAATATCTTTTTTAAATGTTATAGATGGGTCACTCAACCACCAGTAATTTCAAAATGTTATAGATGGGGTTACCTAGCCACCATTTACAATAATTAATTAGCTTACAATATGTGAAGAATGAGCGGTGCCTATTGAAGGTAACCTTATAGGAGAGGTTAAAAAATATGGTTAATTGTTTTTGGTTCATTGTTCTCCACATTCTATACATTACAATTTTAATAATCTAAATATAAAATTCACAAATTTACACCCTCTTACTAAATATAAAGAGGTGAAAGTGGGATAATTGATAATTAGCTTATGATCTAATGTAACTCAATTTAAATAAAAAATTCAAAAAATAGTAATGGTTATTAAGATTTAATTAAAAAATATCAATTCCAAATAATATATATTTGGTTGTAAAGTCTATATAATTTACAAATATGTTTACTGGTTTGAATGTTTTAGTTATATTAAATATTTTTTTAAAAAGAAACTTATATAAAATCTATTATTTACTGGTTTGAATGTTTTAGTTACATTAAATGTTTTTAAACAAAAATATACAAATCCTCTTTTTTTAGTGTAACTCAATAGCCAACTTCGTAATTTATTGTGACCCATGTAGTAAGACTCAACCCAACTCTAATATTAATTAAAAATTTTAAGTTTATTTTATCCTTGACATTCTTCGAAAAGATTGTGCTAACTCATTAAGACAAATAACCTAATTATTAAAAAAAACAAATCAAAGAAAGGAAAAAAAATTTAGAGCGTATTTTCATTCCATTTTTGATATTATACATAAATTCTTATCTTTTCTCTTTTGAAATTACAATTTATAAGATCTAAATATAGGATTCCAAAGTATACAAAACATTCTTACTTTAATTATGAAATTATTTAAAAACAATTAATTACAATTTATAGGATCTAAATATAGGATTCCAAAGTTTACAAAACATTCTTACTTTAATTATGAAATTATTTAAAAACAATTAATTACAATTTATAGGATCTAAATATAGGATTCCAAAGTTTACAAAACATTCTTACGTTATTTATGAAATTATTTAAAAACAATTATATTTATTATAATGTATTCCATTATCAACTATCGTGAATAATTTTTTAATTGAAATCAATATGTTTTTCAATAAATTTAGAACTTCTCACCAAACCAAATAAAAAAGGTGAAAGTGGGATAAGATGACACATTCCATAAAGTAAATATATTATTGATGATACTTTGTTCATAGGCTAACGGACCACTTAGATATAAAAGTGGGATAAGATGACACATTCCATAAAGTAAATAGATTATTGATGATACTTTGTTCATAGGCTAACTGACCACTGAGATATAAATTTTTAGTTGTAGCCCACCTTATTTTTGACGGGTTTGTTATACTCTTTGCATGTTAATGGATGGTTAAAGTCAATAGGTGATTAGTAGAATTTGAATGGAATCGAATTCAACATATGGTAGAAGTTTAATTGACAAGTTGACTCGACTAGTCGACGCGGAAGTTGACAAACACAAAGTGGGCATGGATTCGACAAAGCTCAATGGGTGGTCGATTATGGCCAGCTTAGTCAAGTCGACTGTAACATAATAATTACATTCAATTAGGAATTTATGGACCAACATTAATGAGAAAGTAGCCACAATTAACTTGGGTATCAAGAGCTAGTGTATGTACTTGCATCTATAAATATGATCTAAGGTAGAAGGCTATGTATGGCAAGACAAAGTACTTGTACACGAATAATGAATCCATGCTTGAGATATAGTGATCTTGTAATTTGTTGTTGTAAACACTAGTTAAGAGTGTTGTTAATTGATGAGTGGTAAAGCTCATTGGTTTGTTGGTTTTTCCCAGTAAAGGGGTTTCCAGTGTAATTTTTGTGTACTATGTGTGACTATGTTTTGTGCTATTGATAATTATTTTGTATGCTTAACTATAAGAATAATTATGCATTCTCATTGTATTAGGTATTAGTACCCAATAGTTGGTATCCAAAGCTATATTTGGATTCAAGGGGATGCCTTTGTTGCTAAGGGTTTGGCTTTGTCCTAGATTTGGTGAATACCTAGTTTTAGTGAGAGTTCTAGAACGACTAATTCATAGTTAAGAATGGATGAAAATTCAAGGATAGAATTGAAAAGTTTAATGGAAATTTTTTTGAGCTTTGGAATCTTAAATAAGAGGGAGTCCTTGTAGATCGAGACAAATGGGTTGTTGCCATCCCTAGTACAACTTCGACAAGTATGTAGTCAAAAGATAATCGACATGAAAGTAAGGAGTATAATCCGACTTTGTTTAGCAAATTATGTGTTGTTAAATGTCTCAATAGAAGACACTGAAATACGTTGTGGGAAAAGTTGGGTAACTTGTACGAGTTAAAATCCCTAGTTAACAAGTTGTTTGTTTGAAAGAAGTTATATCTTCTAAGGATGAATGAGGGTGACTCGGTTACATAGCGTCTAAATGCGTTTGACACTACAATTAGTTAGTTGTTGTTCATGCATTTTAAAATAAAAAAGAAAGATAAATGTATCGACATGTTGTGTTTTTTCCATACTTATGGGATATCCTAGTCATGGATATTGGAAACAATGATACCAAATTGAAAATCGATGACATGGTTTCATCTCTATTATTAGAGGAGATGAGACAAAAGAACATGGAATGTTCGACCCATGACACCCTGGTGGTGAGAGGTAGTCTAGTTGATAGAGGAAAAGGAAAATAATTAGGTAGAAGATCAAGTTCGAGGAATAAATCTAAAACTTGATCTAAATCCCCTGGTCTAATGACAAAAAATGTTGGCAATGTAGACAAGTCAAGAATTATAAGAGAGGTTGTAAGTTGACGAAAGTCGAGAAGAGAAAAGGATATGAGGAAGCATATTTGAATGGAATTAAGCCTTTGACTAAATAAAAAGGGAATGCATATTTGGATTCAACAAGTACATTGTTAGAACATGATTCTTGGTTTACCGACTCTGTTGCATAATTTCATATGACACCACATAGAGACCGAGTTCTGTGAATATGAGAAATTTAGTGACGATGATGTTCTTCTAGGAGATATGACACCACATAGAGACTGAGTTCTGTGAATATGAGAAATTCAGTGACGATGATGTTCTTCTAGGAGATGATTCACCAACCAAGATTTCTAGATGAGGAAAATTTAAACTAATATTAAAAGATGGAAGGAGAGGAAATCTTCTATGTGTGTTGCATATCCCATGTTTATTATAATTTTCACAGTGGATCTAGAATCTAATTATACCTCTCCTAGAATTGCAATAGAGATGGAAGAAAATAGAGACTAAATATTGAAGAAAAAACATAAGAGAGAGAACTCAATTGATTTGTAAAACCATCTTTTATATTATTCATCAATATGAATACAATATATACTACATATCAAAAGAGAATTCAATATTCTTGGAGGAAATTCAAATAGCTCACAATATGAAATGCTTAGATGTTACTAATTCTCCAAATCTAGAGAAGTGTTAATTCAACTCATAGCTAGAGCTCATGAATGGGAAAGGTGAGCCTTGGTAGGCCATGAGTGACATAAAATCCGTTAGTGAGTGGCTTTTATGAGAAAAAGATGGAAGTGGTTGAGGATAAAAAGTGGTAATCTTTCCCAAAACATCCTAGAACAATTATCTCATCCTAATCAAAAAGAAAAGTAGTATAAAACTGACATATCTAAGAAAATATGGATAAAAGTAGGAATAAAGTAGAAGTGCACTCAAGGAAGTAAAAGCAATCGAAAAAGCAGGAATGGGGGTGCTATAATAGTCTAAGATGGTAAAAAGGAACAAATGTGGATCCATGACACTAGACTATGCACTAAGAATCCCAAATACATGGAACAACTTATCTAAACACTTAGGAACTTTAATGAAAGTGATATAACCTATGGTTTAGATGGAATTATGTTCTAATAGGGTTTGGCTCAAAACTTGATTTCTATTAGTAAGATGGGGAATTCAGGTGTGGATTTTGTACTTGATAAATATATGTGTAAGATGGTGCGAGGAACGATGGTAGCGATGAGAGGAGTTCAAATTGGAACATTATACAAGGTATTGGGAAGAACACACACCAATGGATGTGAAACTATAGTATTTTTAGAATCCGCTAATATATCCTCCTTTTTTAGTCGACTCGACCATGTTGTGTCATCAATGGATGGGACACATTGGTGAGAAAATAATTTCTGCTATGCACAATAAAGGTATGGTTGAAGGTATTTGTAATTCTTCTAAAGAAGTAGGATTCTATGAATATTGCATTTGTGGAAAACAACTTCTTGTAAGTTTCTCATCTAAGGTCACTAGGGTGAAGGAAATATTGGAGTTAATGTATAGTGATGTGTTTGGACCAATATTGGTCCCATGACTAGGAGGATCACAATATTACATCTCTTTCATAGTTGATTTCTCCAAAATGACATGGTTTTATTTTCCAAGGAAGAAATATGAGGTATTTCAGAAATTTCAAGAGTTCAAAGTTCTTGTAGAAAATTAGATTCGAAAAAATATCAAGGTGTTAAGAACTAATAATGAAGGAGATTATGTGGTAAGGAATTATACCATTTCCACATACAACACATTATAGCTTGACAAAACACAACTCCATACATGCCTCAATAGAATAGATGTAATGAAAGAATGAATAGAATACCGATGGACAAATCAAGGAGCATTCTTAGTGGTATAGGTACTGCCCAATAATTTTGGGTAGATGTAGTTGACAGGACATGTTACCTGGTGAATAGGTCATAGTTGATGACTCTAGTCCATAAGACTCCATATGAGGCATGGGTTAGTAAGAAGCCATCTCTCACACATATCAAAGTCTTTGGGTTTGATGCCTTTTTGCATGCCCCAAAGGAGAAAATAAGAAAATTTGACAGCAAGTATGAGAAATGTATATTCATGGGATGTAAGGATTGAGTGAAGGAGTATAAGTTGTGGAATTCGCTCACAAGGACGGAAATTTATAATAGAGATGTGATATTCATAGAAGTCATTGGTACTTCTAGGGTTGAATAGGTCAAAAGAGAAAATGAACCAAAAAATTAGGTGTTTGAAAAGAATGATGAAAACATGGGTTCAGATGAGTCGACTAAATCCAACAAAGAGGTGGAACAAAAGAGTCCAGTTATCAAGAGGTCTAGTCGATAAGAGAAACAACTTGAAAGGGATAGTCCACATAATTTTCACTCTTCTTTTGCATTATATGGAATTGAAGATAATCCAAGGACAATAAATGAAGTGATTGAATTGAAAAAGGGTAAACTCTTGAAAAGGACATTAAAGAAGAAATTGAGTACTTGAGGAAGAATAAAACACAACACTTAGTCACATTACCAAATGGAAGGAAACTCATTGACAGTAAGTGGGTATTCAAGAAAAATATGAATGCAACAAGATGGGTCAAGCAGTACAAGAATCAACGAGTATCAAAGGATATTCCTAAGTCAAGGGAGTTGAATTTGGTGATAATTTCTCTCTTGTTGCTAAATTAATTTCCATAAGGGCACTAATATATTTAGCTACAACATTTTATCTTGATATAGAACATATTGATGTAAATACAACATTTCTTCATGGTGATCTTGAAGAAGAATACTATATGAAGTAGCATGAAGGTTTCACAGTGAAATAAGAAAATAAACTAGTTTATAAGATCAACAAGTCTCTCTATGGTTTAAAGCAATTACTTAGGATGTGGTACCAGAAATTTGATATGTATATCTAGCAGTTGGGTTTTTGAGAATTCAGGATGATCACCGTGTGCATGAAAAGAAATTCAGTGATCACTTTATATATGCAATTTTGTATGTCGACAACATGTTGTCGGTGAGAAATAACATGGATCTAATCAAGGAGGTAAAATTGCAACTATCCTCCAAGTTAAGCATGAAGGATCATACTGCATTTCATTTCATTATTGGAATTCAAATACAAAGAGATCAAGAAAAGAGAAGGCTCTGATTAAGTTGGATTATATATATGTTGATATAGTTCTAAAATGTTTCAACATGTGGGAGTGTAAACTGGGAAAAGGTACACATTCTTGTAGGATTTATGTGTTTTGTTGAACAATTTCCTAATACAAAGGAAGAAATAGAGTACATGACACATGTTCCCTATGATAGTGTTGTAGGTAGTTTGATGTATGCAATGGTTTGTACTTGACCTGATATTTCACATGTAATGGGAGTATTAAGGAGATACATGTTGATACCTGGGAATTAGCACACGACCGTAGTAAAGAGAGTTTTCAAGTATTCACTGGCACAATGGATTATGCAATTTTACACCAACGAAAATTCAAAACTAACGAGAAAATATCTATACATGGTTTTTGGATTCCAAGTGGGCTATAGATATTGATCATAGATGGTCGACCAATGGATATGTTTTCAATTTTTTTAGTGGAGAAGTAAATTTCATGAGTAGGAGGTAGTCGGTCGTTGCATTATCAACTATTGAGGTTGAATCCATGGAAGCCACTCCAATCAAATACGTGGTTTAGTTGTAGAGATCGTGTTCAAAATTTGGGTTTACAAAACAAGCTATTAGGTTGGATTTTCACAGTCAAAGTGAAATATTCCTAGAAAAGAACCCTTCATACCATTTAAATACAAAGTGTATTGATGTGTAGTATCACGTTGTGAGAGACATGGTGGAAAACTACAAAGTGTTGCTGGAAAAGGTAGACACTATGAAGAACATTACAGACTCATTGACCAAGTATATGAGCACTAAAATGTTTACTTGGTTTAGGGAATAAATGGGATTGTTATCGCTACTTAAGTGAATTAAAGGTATGGAATCTCCTTTGTATTAAAACAAGAAAACAAGTGGGAGAATTTTGGGTGTGTTATGTTCTTTGCATGTGAATTAATAGTTAAATTTGATAGTCAATTGGTACAATCAACTAGAATTGAAGTCAACAGACGGTAAATTCTGGATGACGAGCCGACTAGCATAGTCAACTGGTCATCTATCATGACTGGTTGACAGGGAAGTTGACAAGAATAAAAGAGACATGTATTTGAAAAAGCTTAATGGGTGGTCTATTATGGTTAACTCAGACTATAACTAAATAATTGCATTCAGTTAGTAAGTTATGGACCACCATTAATTAACAGTTAGCCATAACTAACTTGGGTATCAAGAGCTAGTGTATGTGGTTACATCTATAGTAGTCTATGTACGGTGAAGAAAAAGTACTTGTACAAGAATAGTAAATTCATGATTGATTTGTAGCAATCTTGTAAATCGATGTTGTAAACATTCGTTAAGAGTGTTGTTGATATAAGAGTGGTAAAGTTTATCACTAGTTCACTAGTTTTCCTTGGTAATTTCTGTATACTAAGTGTGTCTATGTTTTGTGACATTATTAATTATGTTACATGTTTAATTGCAAAAATAATTATGCATTCTCATTGTATTAGGTTTTAGAACCCAACAATTTTTTGTCAGGTAAAAATAATGATTTAAATAAATTTGTTGTAAACTTATAAATTAGGAATTAGGAATTAAGATGTATATATGTTAATTAATTAATTAATTAATACTACATCTTTAGTTGAGTTTATGATGAAATAAAACTTAAAAATATTTGTAAGAAATAATGTGTGCCAAGTTATAAACACTTTAAAAAAATTATTTTTGTAATAATTTTTATTTTTCAATTTGATTTCTTTAATAATAGTTAAAAAAAAAATTATTTTCTAACATTAGAAATGAAATATAAAATTTTTTCCAATTTAATTTAGCTACATATTTTACATTACACTTTGATCAAAGCGATTGAAGGTAGAGTTCACACTCTACAACTAGCACTTTATAGGCGGTAGATCTCCATGGTAGCAACAAGGGGGAATCAATCCCCCTCCTTCAAAGTTTCACTATCAAGTAATCAAGGTTGATATATCTCTAAGTCTACACCAACCATAAGAAACAACAACAAATCGAAGGAGTCAATGGGAAATGGAGACAATATAGGTGATCTAGGTGGATATAAGAAATGGTAAAGACTTTTCTATCTCAAAATTTGAAATATATTGTACCATTGGAAAGATCTTGACAATAGCTTTCCAACGACACTTGAACGGGCTCAAACGGACTTTGTATGCAAAAGTTATGTCATTTTGAAGTTTTACTACTTATGGACAATAAGGGTGCCACGTGGCACCACTGAAAGGATGACAGGGGACATGATGACGTGGAACTTTTCTGAGCTGGAAATATGAAGTGGAAAGTACATACCAATGTTATTCTGACAAGTGGCATTTCGGCGTGATAAGGTGGCCCAATCTGGGCGCGACACATGTCACTGGTGTCAAGTGGACCAATGAGGGGCCGCCATGTGGAAATTTCCCATTGGCCAGTTATGGTTTTGCTTGATGAAAAAAATGGCTTAGTCATGGATTGAACCTGTGACATCCCATATATAATCCAAGCACTTTACCATTACTTCAAGAGTGCACTTTATGATAAGTGGAAACCGTTTTATTTAAACCACTCTGTTTGCTTTCTTTTTCTATTTTTTTTTAATGTATTATGAGGGAAGTCCGTGACCTCCTTGTTCAAGGCGCAACTGCTTAACTGTTGGGTTAAGGGTATGGTAGTTGTAACTGCCTCCTCTCCTAACCATTTTGTTAACCTCCATTTGAACTGCTAAAAGGGGGTTATAACCATACAACCCACCTTTTACGCATGCCATAAATGGAGCACGATTTCCAGGAAAGGGGTAGTGATTTTAATGCTGAAATAATGTTTCTAAACCAAGTGGTTGATCGATGATGTCCAAGTGGACAATACAAATCAAGTTTTCTTTTATGCAGGATTAATTTATGTGAAGAAACCATCAAGCCAGGAGTGCATTGCGTCAACTAAGAGATTGAGCTTTTTCTTACAAATGATGGTATAATCATTTTAAATTCTCTGTATAAAGATTTATTTTAAGTGCATTTAATTATTGATGCATTTATTTTATGGCATCTGTATTTGGGCATTTGCATTATTAATTGTGGATTAAAAATACTATTTAGAATCCACTTAATACTTATATTAAGATTTTCATATGATGCATTTCTAGAATGGTTTAGAGACCAGAGAGTCTAACCATTAATGCAGTCTCGTCGGCATTTATGAATGTTATGTGCATATTCATAATAGTTTAAAAAAAACTTAGTGCACATTAATAATGTCATTTACAGCTTTAAGAAAATTAACAAAGCACTCTAAATTTGCAGGTGTCTAAATTTGACATGAATTAAATGCTTAGTGTACTTTGTCTCGGGTGGATTTTATTGACCATAGTGTCATCCACTTAGTGCAATCTGTTAATGCCTTTACTATTCAAAATTGCACTAGAGATTTTTGTTTTCCTTATGCCATATGCATATTGAATAATGGATTAATAAGACCATAGAGTCTATCAATTAAATCATTTACGACATTTTGATATAGCCATGTGTTGTTACTGTCAAGCTGATTTATGAGACCATAGTTGTCTTCCACTTGCCTTTTGTTTGAAAAATCAATGATTTGAATTTAATGCTGCTTTTGAGGTTTTTTTATGTGAAAGGTTTTTTGTGCCTTAGTCATTTTTAAAGCAAGATTATTATCGTTGATGTTTTGTGTTACTAACGTGACTGTATGAACATCTAGCCAGGTTGTTATTACCTGTGATTATTATTATTGATGTTCTGAGTTACTAACGTGTCTGTATGAACATCTAGCCAGGTTGTTCTTACCTGAGATTATCTTTATTGATGTTTTATGTTACTAACGTGACTGTGTGAACATCTAGCCAGGTTATTCTTACCTGAGATTACAGAGTATGATCAGGATTTCATAAGACTGTGTATCCGTGAAGCAATTGTCATACCATGAATGTTTCTTGTCTGAAGTACGTATGAGAAGGACTAGAAAGGAAGTAGGTTGTTGCAGGAACAATTGTGGGACATCAAAAATCGAATAATCTCCTTAATGCATTAAATATCCATGTTATTGATGTAAAGCTTGTAAAGCATTTTATTTCATCATTAATGGATAGGTCACGCTATTTATTTGCGAGCTTGGAGATGTAGCCAATGATTTTTGTGAACTCCGTTATCAAAGTGTATGTGTTCATTTTCATGTTTTATATGTTTATGCTCTCATATAGCTTTTTGGTTAAAGTTAAAATATAATCTTAAATACTCATCTCACATGCAATAATAAGTCAATTAAAAGATTCTTAAAATCTAAATTTTCATTGAGGACATTACTCACGAAAATTTTGATCAAGTGGTATCAGAGCATGATTCACAGGTTTTGCTGTTGTGACAAATGGGAAAAGGTTTGAAATGAGAGCGATTCCTAGAGTTGCAGGAGATTAACGAATGTATACAGTTGTAGAATGTTAAACACAAAAGGCTACTTGCAGAAGCTGAGGAAGAGAAGCAGGAGCTACATTTGCTATTGGAGAAAGCCATCAAGCAGTAGAATAAAGAATGTTCCAATACAGAAAGAGCAAAGAGTCCTTTCAGAAAAGAGCAAGCATCTTTGGAGGATACATCTAATGCATCAGGTAAAGGTGGTTCCTTTGAAGTTTCTCCTACAACGTCACTCGAGCTAAAAAATACTTCTTGGTCAATTCATTTGATTGATGATGACAATGCTTCATTGGGAGGCTTTGAAAAGCATACTTTAGGCATTGGAAAAAAGATACTAACCAAGATGGGATATAATGGTGGTGGATTGGAATTAATGGCTAGGGAATGGTTAACCCAATAGAAATTGTAGGAATACCTCGATATGTAGGTTTGGGATACGACCATGGAGAAAGCTCTAAAGTCGGAAAAGAAATAAGCTCTTCGAGAACCATACAATTCCAACCATATCGAAAGGAAACTCATAAGAGTTATGTAAAGTACAGGAAGAGAAATGTTTCTCACAGTAAAAACGAGACAAGCATGAAGTCTCGTAATTTCTGCACTCATTGCAATTTGAGTGTTCATTGGACCAATAAATGTTGGAAGCTTCATCCTGAACTTGGTCCAAAGAAGGACAAACACGTTGTGTAGGTACATACACTACAACAAAAACTGGATTTAGCGTCTCTTTTTGCATCCTTTTTTGCATCTAGACCATCTTTCAGTCTATTTTTCTTCAATTTTTGGACAAAATGGCGCAATTTCATGGGTTGGTGCTATTTTAGGTGTTTTTTGCGTCATTTCTCTAAATCTGGCGCAAATTGTGGCGTAATTTGCACCAGGTTTTGCACCTGGTTATGCGCCAGGTTTTGCATCAGGTTTTGCAACAGGTTTTGAGCCTAGTTTTGCACCTAATTTTGCGCCTAGTTTGTACATCTACTCTTGTTGCGCCCCCTTTTACACCCATGTTTGCCTCAAATTTTACGCCCTTTTTTTCATCCACTTTTGCATCATTTTTTACATCCACTTTTGCATCCACTTCTGCTTCTTTTTTTGCATCCCTCTGTGCACCAAGTTTTGCATCAAAGTTTACATCCTGTTTTGAGTCTATTTTTGCATCTCGTTTTGTTTTAGCCATTTTTGCATCCACTTTTGCATCCATTTTTTCGTCCACTTTTGCACCCACATTTTCATCCCTTTTTGCATCCTATTTTGCATCCATGTTTACGTCTTTTTTTGCATCTACTATTGCATCCACTTTTGCGTCCACTTTTGTCGCGTCCCAATTCACACCCATTTTTGCGCTTACTTTTACACCCACTTTTGCTTCAACTTTTGCATCCACGTTTGCATATTTTTTTTGCATCCAATTTTACATCAGTTATTGCATCCCTTTATGCATCCATTTTTGCATCCACTTTTGCATTGGGTTTTGCATTGGGTGTTACGACTACTTTTGCATCTACTTTTGTTGCATCCACTTTCGCATCCAATTTTGTATCCAATTTTACATCCATGGTTGTATCCACTTTTACACCATTTTTTTCATCATGTTTTGCTTCCATGATTGCATCATTTTTTTCATCCACTTTTGCATCACCTTTTGCATCCATTTTTGTTGCACCCCATTATGTGCCCACTTTTGTGCCTACTTTTGTTGCATCCATGTTTGCATCCTTTTTTGCATCCATGTTTTTATTCACTTTTGCATCTAGTTTTACACCCAGATGTTGAAGATGAAAATGAGGATACTGATTATGATATTGAGGATGGTTATGATGATGATGATAATGTTGTTTATAATGAGGAGAACGATGACAATGATGATGATGATGATGACGATTATGATGATGATGATGATGATGAGGATAATGGAAATGACGAAATCACCGATGATTATGATGGCAATGAAATGAATGATGTTGATGGTGATGATGACAATGACAATGATGATGAATAAAATGAGAATGATGATGTTGATCATCTTAAAAAATAAGTTGTTATTTTCATGTATAAATCGTGTGTGTCCTCCATGTCCCTTTTACACTAATCACATATTTTGGGTAGATGTTATTTCTTATTCCAAAGGTAATGATGAATAACTCATGAAAATGCAATAATCATGATGATGATGATCTCAAGGAAAATGGCGATGATGATTATGCTGATGATGATGACTATTGTGATAATCATGATGACAACGACAAAGATGACGATGATGATCATGATCATCATCATTTCCATCATTGTCATCATCAAAAACATCATCACTGTCATTGTCATCTAGTTCATCATCGTCATCATTTAAAGCATATGGGTATGTTTACCAATTAAAGCATGCATAACAAATGAGATTATTCTAAAACACCCCACCAAAGTACAAAATTCAAACCACAAGGTAAACATAATATTGAAATTGTTCCCATTTTCTTTCTCCCAACAAAACATGCTTCATTTTAGGGAATTATGTTAAAATACATACATTCATAGTCCATCCATACTATACTTGTAAGAAATATAAATATAATACTTAATATAATTTATAAAATAGGTAAATATTTTATAAACACCCTTATGATATATAAACTTCTTTCACCTTAATAATGGTAAAATATGTAAATATAATAATAATATATAATTAATATAAATATGTTACTATAGTTCATATGTTAAAAGATTTAATATAAATAAATATATATAGTTCATATGTTATGTGAAACAAAATAATTAAATATATACACATATTATTTACTTATACATTATACAATTTAAAATATAGATTAAAACCTATGCAGTTTCATAGGGAGGAGAAGCAAAACATAATTCCCTAAATTTAGGCATTTGTGAGAAAAAACTAGTCTTTTGCTAATACACAGTTAGGGCTCGTTACGAAGAACATTTTGTATATATTCTTCATGTTTGGCAATGTACAGGGGGTTTAGAGTTTGAAAAAAAGAAACAATGTTTGTAGTGAAATATTTGTCTGAGCTTAATAAAACTAGCAATGTAGAAGTACAAAGTTTTTCAAAGAAGAGATTCATGTGCCAATATTTCTTGGTCTGTTTTTTCCTTTGTAAATGTTTTCTTTCTAAGTTTTCCATTTATATATGTTGTCTACAAGATTTGAATGAAAATATATGATTCACAATTCATCCTCTAATAGGAAGCTTTGATTTCATTCATATTCAGATGTTTTCACCCATTCCTCTAAAGTTAACACAAAATTCATTCTAGCTAATGCTTTGTGTTAGTGGACTATAATTCTCATATCTGCCACCATTCCTAAGTGATTCCACTACCAGTCATTGATAATTCTTATGGATACTCAGCCTTTGACTCCATGCCCATTGATAATGCTTGTACATTCATCACAAAGAGCATGTCGGGTTATCAAATGCAAATGCCAATTCACCACAACCACACCGAATGAAAACTATGTGAAAGGAGGAGCCCACAAGGGATGTTAAAACAAGTACCAAATGCAACCGAGCAGCTGGAAACAAAGTAGTCAAGTGCTACATCATCACCTAGGTGGTGTAAGGAAGCCTTATTTGCCCAAATCTCCATAAATTCAACCTAAAGATAAAAATTATAGAGACACTTTTTGAGGCGTCAAAGACAATAGATAAAACACCCCAAAAAATTGGATATGTGATACAAATTATGTACAATCCATACAATCTTACAATATGTAAGTATAGTCGTACAATTGGAAAAAATAGTTGCGCAACAAATCTATCGGAAACCCTGCAAATTCCTACTTTGTTTTATTAAATCTCTTATTTAACCTAGAAAAATATTTATATTCCGCTTTAAATCAAAATAAATCTAATTCCCTTGAAATATGAACCTAGCATTTGAATCAAGCAAAATAATGATGTCTTTCTTTGAAACTAGAAATACAATACCTAGTTTCGACTTGTTTGTAAACTCTCCAACTTCTTGATGTGTATCGAATAAAGTGTTTTGGTTAGCCATCGAACTTGGTCACTTTTAAGGCACATAGGGGGGATTTATAGTCACCACCCATTTGCCGATATCATTATTTATCTACTTAAATTTGATTATAAAAATTTAGATAGATACTGAAGCCACAGTGCACTTAACATGTTTGACAATATCAAATTCTAGGGTAGACAATGCAGTCTACAATAACATCAAATTATATCACTTGAATTTTATAGGAATCAAAAAATGAGAGACAATCCATATCTAAGATAACCACTTGTATCCCATGCCAAAAAAAAATGACACTCATACACGGTAGCCACCATCAAACATAGCATGAAATGCATCTGAAGATGCCAGAAGTGCAACCCTGTGGGCATAAAATCATCTACCTGCATTTAAGCACCATATTGTTTGCATTTGCTAGAGTAAAAATTTAAAACAACATTCTATAATAACTCATTCAATATTTCTGGAAAGCTTTATCTTAACTTTTCCATAGAAACCAATTTAGACTCCTCTGAGTAGCTATCCCCTTTCAAAGATCTAATGATATGCCATTTACAATAAACTTATTAAATGTGTTACTGCATAACGTCACTCAACTTCCACTAAAAAGGTAACATCTGATAAAGTGTGACTGTTGACATACTGCTCTCCCAAATATACCTGCAAAGTTTTTTAAATATGAACAACAAACACAGATTAAAAGAAATTCATTCCAAAACTAAATTGATCGTCTTGTTTATTAGAGTAGAGATACATTAATAATTGATAACCAATCCTCATAAGCAGTAGAGTGTTACTAAAATGATCTGCTTGCTTGCTGATAAATATCGTTTGAGAAGTAGCCTACCGAGTGATGAAGCTGCCCTACCTCCCTCTAAACAACATCACTGGGCTCAGGAAGCTATGTCTACATGTGTTGAGGCCGCAACTGCTTTAGTGGAGCCAGTGGCAACTGGTGTGACTGGACAGAATGATGCATACAAGATTTCTGCAGATGAAAAATCTTATACTAAATTCTTGGATAATGACAAGAAGTTAGTTAAGGGAAATGAGGAATGTGTCAAAATAGACACATTGATCCAAAAAGAAGCAACATAAACAATAGGTAGTAAGAAACCTGTGGTGTAATTTGATACTTTTAGTAATAGGAATGCCAATAGGTAGTAAGAATGCCAACATATGGTTTAGGAATTTGATACTTTTAGTAATAGCTTCCAACAACAATTAAAGTAGGTGGGGTGGGGTGTCTGAAAAGAAAATGTGAGTAATAGAAAGAATGAATTGTTTTTTTTTGCTGTTTTTGTACTGAGAGAAACAAGGTGCAGTCTAAATACTAGTATGGATGAGATGTGTCATGCTTGTAGTTTATAAATGAAAATGAAACAAAGGTTGAAGTCTGCACAACCATAAATTATAGGAAATGTTGAAACGGAAGGGTAGCAATGAGTTTGAGTTTCATGAGTATGCTAGTGCATCCTTCCAAAAATTTACACCATTATTAAAACGCTATATATGCAAAGTAACTAATGGTAAAGATAGAGTTGTGAGGAAAATGGGGTCACGGGCTAGTAAAAAATAAATACAATACCCTTTAGAGAATGTGAAGACCCTCTTAATTGGCTCATTTATATCTAAGAGGATTATGCTAACATATGTGGGGACATTCTTCAGTGGAGGTTGAATCATTTTAGAGAACGAGAAAATATTCTTAGGCGAGATTCTCCAATAGGGGTTTATTTTTTGAAACAAATTTATCTTATATCACTTATGAAACTTGTTTAAATCCAAAAATTGAAGATATGGAGGAAAAATTGGGATCTCAAATGTTAGGAAAATGTGACAACTTTTTCAAAGTTCGTAGTATAAATGAAATCCTCTCAAGGGAAGCTCTAAAACACAAAGGTATTCAAGGACTTACATGGTGCTCATGTTGCTAGAATAAGTGTAAAGATTGCTCCCACCTTCTCCTTACTTGTGTTTGTGCCATATAAGTATGAGAATAATGGGAGAAATTTGTAAGTTTGGCTAATCCACTAGTGGGAAATGCTAACCAACTATTTTAGAATTGGAGTAGTGGTCAATGGAAGCCTTAAAAGTCTCTATAGCATGTGGAGTATAGCCTCAACATATTCTATATGGACAATTTGGAAGGTCAAGAACACTCTATTTTTTTAGGGAAATATCCTCTCTTGTACACATACCTTGATTAGAGAAAAACTTGCAACGATTGAATCAATCAAACATTCATAGTCTAAAGTTATCATTTATGAAGATGAATCCAAATTCTTGTAATTATTGGGCCTAGAATATTGACCCTATCACTCAAATAGGATCCCCTTTCGAATATAATCATGGTCTACTCTCGATGAAGGACGTGCTAAACTAAATTTTGATCGAGCAATGAAAAACAATCTACATATAGTAAGAGTTAGATATCAACTATGTAAACATATTGGTAGGTTTTTTAGGATGAACCTCCAGTTCTTAGGATCT
>LPNX010465089.1:22575-51374 GCA_001517045.1 Pseudotsuga menziesii | reverse complement strand
TACCCACTTAGACATTAATTCATTTATTTTTGTCTTATTTTCCTAGTTCATGAGTCCCACCATGTTCAAGTTGCTAATTGCCTATCCATAGAGGTCAAATTTGCCATATTTGACTCATGTAGTGCTTGGGAAAGCCTTAGGAATCAAATCTTCTTTATTCCTGGCCTCCTAGGCGCCCTTCTGCTTTTTCTGCTTTGTTGACTGCTTTTTCAGTTTTTAAAGCACATAAGGAAAGTAGACTAGGTGAGGTGAACTTGTTTTATTCCCCTTTCATCCTCCACTCTTTCCTCCATGCAAAAGCATGTATGAGCTGCCATTTCACCACTCATTAGCTTGCCCATGCTCCCTTGCCAATTCGTGAGCCTCCTGACAGATTTGGGATCAGCTTTTTACACCTATGGGGGATTTGCCTATTTTGGGTAAGCCTGCTTTATGCTAGATTTGGATGCTTCCTCATGCATTCGATTTCTTGATGTATTCTATTTATTCAGCAGCCTATGATATTACAGGGTTGGCTATTGTACACTGAGTTAATATAATTTTGTGTTACAGCTCCATTTTCAGTCTCCATTGTTGACAATTTTGCATGATCAATTGTAATTTGTTGTGAGTGAAATTAATCTATTGCTGGTCAGAATTTCTACAAAATGGAACCTCCTCACTAATATAGGAGTCCAACTCATTTTCTTCCTGGACCAAGGAGATCCTATACTTCCAGGCTCGGAAGTTATCAGCTCCCTCAAGATTTTCATCAAGCTTGGTATGATGAGACATATTAAAACAAGAACCTAAAATGGAAATACAAAATATTTAGATCTTACTAGGTCAAGATGTCAGATTTGGATTTGGAGCTGAAATCCCGCATTACTGGATCAGGAGCAAATTAGGGTTTTGCTTTTCTGGAGATCTGTCCACCCAAATGCCTTGAAATTTATCCCTAACTTTGATTTTGGGGAGGAGATCAATCCAGGCCTAGGCTCACTGAAAAATTCCTCTTCTGTGAAAAGCCCTAATTTTCGGCATTAGTGTCGGGTCCAAAACTGAAAAACCTCATAATTGGATTCTGCTTCGATAGAAAGATGCGCCCTAGGGAGGAGAGTTATTCCACCCTAATTTTGCTGAAAATATGTGCAGAGAGATATACAAAATAGGAATCCCTAGTTTCCATAGCTGCACAATGTCTTCTTCTCAGGTTAGCTTTGATACCATGTTGGTTTTTTCAACATTAAGCTAGCATTATTAGGATCTTTAACTGAGAGAATAACACGTACAACAATAAAAAAACAAGAGACAATGAACATAGTGTTTTTCATCGGGGAAACCATAAATGGAGAAAACCCCGCAACTTCCTCAAAGATAGAATTAACACCAAAATAGTAAAAGCCCAAAACAGTAAGTGATCTCCCAACAACAGAAACCTTCTTCTTATATAGCCCCAGTGTCTTCTCCTTCCTCAACTATGCGCTACACTTGAGTGTGTTTGTGATGTGTGTTAAATAGAGAGTCCAGATATCTATTTATACTAATCCCGACATGACTAAAACCCTACTAGGGCTGACCTCTACTAGGAGAGTATAATAACCCTAGTGCCCCGAAACTGCGAGGACTTTAACCCTTAGACAATCAGAGGGTTACCCACAATGAATTAACATGACTTGTTTACATTATTGATCCTCCCGATTGAAACATTGGGGCATGAAAAAATGACTCAATTACATCATAGATACATCACATAATAAACATCGGGTTACAATACATAAGATACATAGATGAATACATTCTGAAGTTACAAATACATCAACACCAGGAGCTAGGAAAGGCTAAATTCTAAGCTGGTGAGCTCATTGAAGAGCTAAGGACACCTACACCAGAAATAGCCTAACTTCTAGGACACCCACACCCACCCAACACAAGGGAATTAGTCCTTTCTCTGCTACACTGTCCCTCAGGCCCTGACCTCCCTTCCAGTGATATTGAGGGGTTGTGGAGAAGAAAGCCAGCCCTCTAGATCTATCTATGTGGTTCCCAAACCACTAGATTTGTCAATAAAATTAGGCCCTCATCACCACCCCAATACAGTCTGAAGACCGACCACTGCATGCATGTAGCTAGACAAGCGATTCATAACTTCAACAGGGGAAATCAACTCCAGAGTCGTCCTTGGCCCTATCGTGGCCAAAATGACTCAATGAAAACCTACATGTCATGTCCCCATCCCTATGATCGGCGAAGAGGATGCTACCATGGCGTTAACCATCCGGACTACCAGCCCCATGATCATGTGAATTCATAAAAATGCTGAAACAAAATGCATTGAAGTAGAACATACACAGATGGAATTATCGTACACAGTGGAAGCCAACATACATTCATGCAAGCATTCATCCAACATATTCATCATAATCATTAACAGTAAATAATATTGTAGAAGTAAAATAGACAAGATTACTTATCTTATGAAGGACTCGTTCCGCAACTAGCTACGTCACTGCAACGTTCCACCCAACCATAGGCCAGTGTGATCATCAACCTCTCAGCAACACTACCACCCTCGAGCTGGGCATGATTATCTAAGGAATAAGGAACAAGCATGATTATACATAGCCAAGGATACACAAAACACAGCCAAGCTAACACAGTTGGGTTTATCAGGCCATCAACAAGACAGCCAAGACAAAATGGTTAGGTTTATCAGGCCATTAAGGAGTTGGGAAAGGCTCAATGCTAAGCTGGTGAGCTCATTACAGAGCCAAGAACACCTACACCAAAACTATCCTAGCTTCTAAGACACCCACACACACCCAACACAAGGAATCAGTCCCTTCTCTGCTACATAGTCCCTCAGGCCCTGCATTCCCTTCCAGTGCTATTCAGGGGTTGTGGAGAAGAAATCTAGCCCCCTAGCTCTGTCTGTGTGGTTTCCAAACACACCAGGTTTATCAAGCAAACCAAGCCCCCATCCCTACTCCCAACACAGTCCGAAGACCAACCATTGCACGCAGGAAATTAATCAGCAATTACAGCTTAACAAGGAAAATGACTCCCAAGCGAATTATACAGTCCTAAACATATCAGTGAACGTGGGGAAAACAATAGTCCCAAAATGTAATCAGTGAGCACAGCTCACAACATGGGCAAAATGACTCCAAACAGTCCATGCGTGAGGGAAACTTGCACCATACCCCAAATGTAAGGAAGACCACAACCATCACAACGTAAGGGAGACCACAACAACACAACAAAGCTCGAGGAGAATAGCGGAAACCATAACTCATGGGAAGAACAGTGGTTCCAATATCAACACCGAAATGATGGAAAATTACATGGTCATACCAGTTTGTAAGGAGATCATACAGCTGAAAACAAGAATGGCCCTTCACAGCAAATCTTGGATGAAAGAGCACGGCTCCCAGCTTGCTGTATGAGTTAAAACCAGGAAAAATTCCTGTGCATGAGAATAATGAACAGACAATGGTCCCTGCGTGAGGATGAACAGACAATGGAGAGTCACGAGTGGGGAGTGCACGAGAGTTTTCCACACCATCGTGGAGAGAGTAGAATATCTGCGGGAGTGATGGTAGTGGTTTCTTTTGCCATTATGAAGTCAACTGCGGGTGGAGTGTGTGTGTGGGAAAGGACTGATAGTCTTGCCACACTCCACTCTCAACCATAACTGCCTCAACTAACAGCAGCAGTTCTTAATGGTGGTGGTTGGGTAAGACAAGGTGGTGACACATGGATTCCCCCCCCCCATTGGCCAAGGTTTGACATTTCCCCCACCCTTATCCTTGTGAAAATCATGCCCCCTTCTCATTTTAGTTGCTGCGAGCATAGTTGGTCGGGTTATTTAATTAAAAATGCATATTTACATGATGACAAAACTCAATATGTATGCTGCATGCCTTGATATACCATCAGTGCAATTTAAATCTGAAACAGGGCATAACCAATCAATGGTGGGGCCTTGGCCTTTAGCTTCGCACCATGATCATTTACAATATATACATCATATACATCTAATGCAACAAGGTCGAAACTGGGGTGTTACATTCCCCTCCCCATTCAATAGCACTGTCCTCAGTGCTTTACAAAATTTAAACAAAATGCTACACTGGTATCGCCTTAGTGTTCTGCAAGATAGAACAAAAATGGATGTGCCAATCGCATGGCATCCTCCAACTCCCATGTAGCCTCTTCAGGTTCGTAGTGCTCCCATTGCGCCTTTACCTGACCTATGGCCCAGTTTCGGAGCATTGTGACCTTCCTGTCAAGGATGTGCATTGGCTCGATTCAGAACTCTCCCTCGGGTTCCACCTGAATCACATCCCAATTTATCACATGGTTAGGATCATGTACATATTTCTTAAGCAAAAAAACATGAAAAACATTATGAGCTCTAGTGCTAGCAGACAATGAAAGTCTATATGCAACTGGCCCTATTCTTTCAAGCACTTCAAACGGCCCACAATATCTTGGTGACAGCTTGGCACAACTTCCAAGCTTCAAGGAACTCTTCCTTGCCCTCACTCTGAGGTAAACATGATCCCCAACACTGAAATCCCTGTTCATCCTATGCTTATCTACATAGATTTTCTGTCTGTCCTGTGCTGCCTTTAGATTCTGCCTAATCTTTACAACCTCTTGCTCCATTTCCTTGAGCAATTCTGGTCCAAGCACAATCATATTCACTGGATTATCCCAAGTCACAGGTGTCCTACACCTTCTTCCATACAAAGCTTCATATGGACTCATCCCCAAGGATGCCTGTTGTCCATTGTTATAAGCAAACTCCACCAAGTGTAAGTAATATTCCCACTTGGTTGGTTTTTCCATCACATACATGCGAAGCATGTCTTCAAGCACCTGATTAACTCTTTCTGTCTGACCATCTGTCTGAGGATGGTATGCAGTGCTGAAGTTTAGCTTTGTACCCAAGTCTGCAAACAACCCCTTCCAAAAGTTGCAAGTGAACTTGACATCTCTGTCAGAGACTATTTCCTTCGGCAATCCCTGCAATTTGAATATCTCCTTCATGAAGATCTTTGCAATGTCGTCAGTCTTATGCGTAGACTTAACCGGTATAAAATGCACTACCTTTGTCAACTTGTCCACCACAACCATGATGGAATCATGTTGTCTCCAAGTCATCGGCAATCCTGTAATAAAATCCATGGAAATAAATTCCCATTTCCATTCCGGAACTGGCAAAGGCCGCAACAAACCTGCTGGATGTTGATGCTCAACCTTTACCTGTTGACATTTCATACACCTTGAAATGTATTCAGCCAAGTCCTTTTTCATTCCTGGCCAAAAGTACTGCTTTCTAGCCGTAGCAATTGTCTTTTGATATCTTGGGTGACCAAAATACAGAGCTTGATGGATTTCATCCATAACAACTCTCCTCAAATATGCTACATCTGGAATATAAATTCTTCCTTTATAAGTGAGAAGTCCGTCTTCTTCCAATTTATATCCCTCATACCTCTTCTCAAGACTTTGCTGTTGCAATTTGTCTTTTACCTGCTCATACAATTCATCTCCAACAACATGACTAACAATCTGGTACCTCAAATCTGATTGGCAAATACTAAGAGATGCCACATGCATTTCTTGCACCTTCCTGCTGAGTGCATCAGCTACCTTATTTTCCTTTCCTTTTATGTGCTTGATTTCAAAATCAAACTCACATAAAAATTCCAGCCATCTTGCTTGCCTAGCATTCAAAGTAGGCTGATCGAATAGATACTTCAGTCCATAGTGATCTATTCTAAGCTCAAATCTTCTACCCACCAAGTAATGCCTCCACATCTTGAGAGCATGTACAATGGCTGCAAGCTCTAGGTCATGAGTGGCATAGTTCTTCTCATGTTCCTTAAGCTTTCTCGACTCATAAAATATCATGTGGTTGTCTTGCATAAGGATTCCTCCAAGCCCTTGTCCGCATGCATCAGTACACACCACAAAATCCTTCTCCGGATTTGCAACCTTCAATACTGGTGCACTAGTGAGAAGATTCTTCAACTACTGGAAGCCTTCTTCACACCTCAATGTCCATTCGAACTTCATCCCCTTCTTTTGCAAAGAAGTGATTTCATGTGAAACATTGGAGAATCCCTCAATGAATCTCCTATATTATCCTACAAGTCCCATAAAAGATCTTACATCTGTCACATTTCTTGGAGTAGGCCAATTCATAATGGCTTCAATCTTTTGAGGGTCCACAGATATACCCTCCTCTGAGATAATGTGACCCAAATATTGAATTCTATCTCTATAGAAATCACACTTGCTCAGTTTTGCATACAACTGATGCTCCCTGAGCAATTGCAATGTCAATCTCAAATGCTCTTCATGTTCTTCCTCATTCTTAGAATAAACAAGAATGTCATCAAGGAAAACAAGAACAAACTTGTCCAAATACCTGCTGAAGACACTATTCATAAGGCACATAAATGTAGCTGGTGCATCTGTGAGACCAAATGGTACCACTACAAACTCATAATGCCCATACCTTGTTCTGAAGGCTGTCTTATGAATGTCTTCATCCTTGATTCTCACCTGATGGTAACTAGACCTCAAGTCAATCTTAGAAAATACCTTTGCTCCTCTCATTTGATCAAAGAGGTCATCAATCCTAGGCAAAGGATATTTATTCTTCATAGTAACCTTGTTCAATTGTCTGTAATCAATACAAAATCTGAGAGTACCATATTTCTTCTTTACAAACAGAATTGGTGCTCCCTAAGGGGACACACTCGACCAAATATACTTCTTTTTCAACAACTCTTGCAGTTGCATCTTCAACTCTAGAATCTCCAGTGTACTCATCCTATAGGGTGCCTTGGACATTGGTGCTGCTCCTGGCACAAGTTCAATTGTGAAATCAATGTACCTCTTTGGAGGAATCCCTGGAATCTCATCAGGAAACACATCCCTGAATTCCTGTAACACCTGATAATCCTCCAACCTAGGAGTTTCCTCTCCTGATGTCTCCAAAATATGAGCTGCATACAACTGGAAACCCTTCCTATAGAACTTCTTTAACTGCATTGCTGAAACCTGCCTTACTGAAATATCCTTTGGAATACCTTTCACAACTACTAGGTTCCCTTCTTCATTCATGCATTCAAAAGTTTTATTGTAATAGTCAAGATTCACCCTGTGAGCTTCTAGCCAATCCATTCCAATGAGAACATCATAGGAACCAAGCGGTAGAACATTCATATCTACACAAGTGACCAATCCATCCATCACCAATGGACATTTCTCTACCACTTCACTGACCTTTCTCTTAGTTCCAGTGGCTAACTGAACTAACCAAGACTTCCTATGCTTTATTTTCTTAAAAGCACAAATATCCACTACTCTAGGAGTACTGTAACTGTGTGTCAAACCAGGGTCAATCAGAATAGAAACAGATTTCTCAACAATCTTACCTGCTACTTCAACCACAGTCGATTGGTGATCTGCCTGGAAATCCTCCAGTGCTGCATAAATCCTAGGGACTGCCCTTGCTACTTGAACCACTGTTTCTGCTTCTTGAATGTTATAAGCTGGTCTTGCACTCTCATTCTTGAGTGGACAATTCCTGCGCATGTGGGGTCCTCCACATTTCCAACATTGAAGTGGTCCTCTACTCTGTTGTGGATCCTTAGGTTTTTCTCCTATCACTCCAACTGGTTTACTTGCAGCTTGGGATGGCTACTTCTGCTGATTCTTGAAGTTAGAAGGTTTGAAACCTTTCTTTCTTTGGTCAAACTTCTCATTCTTCTTGTCCTTCCATGCCTTATGGTAATCTGGCTTACCTTTGATTTGCTCATAGCAATACTTAGCTTTTCTTATTGCTTCTTCAAGAGTTCTAGGTTCATAAAACTCAATTCTATCTTTGTAAGACTGAGGTAATCCACTTAGAAAACATTGGACCTTCACTTTTTCATCTTTGATGTACTGGACATACCTCAACAGCTCCAAAAACTTATTCGCATACTCTTCCATGGTCTGCTGTCCCAATCTTAGCTCATGGAACTCCTTAATCTTGTCATCATAATATCTGTCAGAGAGGTATTTCTGCTTGAAATACTTCTTGAATTGTTTCCACTTGAGTCTCCTTTCACTGATCCTCTTTACTTGCTTGAAGTGTTCCCACCAAATGGATGCTCTTCCATTTAGATTGAATATGGAAACTCTTGCCTTCATGTTTCCTAAATAATCATGCACTTGAAAGTACTTCTTTATCCCAAGAAGCCAAGCTTCAGCCTCTTGTCCAGTCTTTACCTCACCATCAAATGTAGGAGGTTTAGCTTTCTTAAATTCATCACGAGAGTGGTCCCTATGGTGTCTCTCTCTTTTCCTTTTATGAGAAGAAGAACTTGAATCCCCGCTAGATTCTTCGGAGTCAGATGATCCACTAGAAGTCCTTCTCCTTCTCCTAGTACTGCTCTTACTGCCTTCTAGTCTTGATGTACCTCATCCAGAGTCTATCTTTCTCTGTAAGTCTGTCAAACTCTGCAATATGGCAGCATTCAACTGATGCTACTCTTCCTGGGCCTTAATCAAGCTTCTCATGGTGGCTACAACATCTGACGGTGTCTCTTGGAATCTCCTTCCATTAGACTCAATGTCATCATTTCTATTACGGACATTTTCTCCCATGGCATCTCGCGCATGCTCATAGGAATCTTGAGCATCATATCCATCATGGGTTCTCATAACTGAACCACCACTTAATTATCAAACTGCACTACCTAGAATACTACCCTTGAAGGTGACTATGATTCTGCAAACGTGTTAGTAACACAACTGTTAGATGCATAACATTGATACAAATCAGAATCACTTACCTTCTCCTGGAATAACCATAAAATAACAAATTTTCCCAAACATAGAATTATCTTCCTCAAGAACTTCTGTCTCAGGGGGACGACGGGGGTCAAGGGGGCTTGCCCCCTTGTGGCTTCCCTGCACCACTGCCACTTTTCTCCTATTCAGTCCTAAAAATCCGCTGAAAATCCCACTCAAAAATAGTCGAAATCTGCTAAGAAATCCCATGGAAAACTCAAAATTTCCTTGTACAGGATCAGGTCTCATCCCAACTTTCAATCTGACATTTCAGCGGTCAAAACAACTAGTTTTTCCACTGTTCATCGGCAATCAGATCCATTAAGCACTACTATGTCAGCAATCAGATCTTCTAACCTTCGGAAGGATAGTTCACTAAACAGCCGCAACGGCGGGTAGCGATCCCACTGCGAGTTCCGCGGATCATAAGCTCATCGGCTGTCGGAAGCTCTATCCACTAACCATCACCAACGGCCGATGATTCCTGGACTTAGAGAAATTTTTGAAATTGTCCCTCTTAGTCTTCCTTCTCGCCACTTCCTCGGCTCAATTCTCTTCTTTTCATCGGTGAATTAGTTCCATCAGCAGCCACAACGACGAAACACGATCTTCGATCTTCTCCCGATCGACAGCCCAATCTTCTGTGGCATAACCTAATCGGTATTCGCAGTCTCTTTTCATCGGAAGACTAGTGCTCTAGGCTTCCGAAACGGCAGCACGCGAAAAACTATCTTCTTTCGTTAGTCGACAATTTCAGGCCTTAGAAAAATTTTAAACTTTCTTTACGGTGTCGGCGGTTGGAGGCCTTACCCGTAGGACGCGTAGTTTTCTAGCCATTCGCAACGTCGGGCACTTGATCAACTATATTTTGGCGATGGACGTCGAACACTTCGAAAAATTTTCTGTGATTTTCCTTCCAAATGTCCTTCATCGGGTATGCTTCTACCTAGCTCCTCCGCTACATCGGAAGTCCTTCCCACTAAGTGTTCTGATGAACCGATTCTTCAAACACTTAGAAAAATTTGTGGAAGTTTTCTATCATCAACCTCTGATCTCTGCTAGGCAGAAAGAAATCCTTCTTTTGTCACTGCACCTTTGTGGTCCATTCAGGCCCATGTTGCAACATGAGCTCTGATACCACACTGTCACGTCCCCATCCCTCTGACCAACGAAGAGGATGCTACCATGGCGTTAACCATCCGGACTACCAGCCCCATGATCATGTGAATTCATAAAAATGATGAAACAGAATGAATTGAAGTAGAACATACACAGAGGCAATTATCGTACACAGCGGAATCCAACATACATTCATGCAAGCATTCGTCCAACATATTCATCATAATCATTAACAGTAAATAAGATTGTAGAAGTAAAATAGACAAGATTACTTATCTTATGAAGAACTCATTCCGCAACCAGCTACGTCGCTACAACGTTCCACCCAACCATAGGCTAGTGTGCTCATCAATCTCTCAGAAACACTGCCACCGCTGAGCTGGGCATGATTCTCTAAGGAATAAGGAACAAACAGGCTTATACATAGCCAAGGATACACAAAACATAGCCAAGCTAACACAGTTGGGTTTATCAGGACATCAACAAGACAGCCAAGCCAACATGGTTAGGTTTATCAGGCCATTAAGGAGTTGGGAAAGGCTCAATGCTAAGCTGGTGAGCTCATTACAAAGACAAGAACACCTACACCAGAACTAGCCTGGCTTATAAGACACCCACACACACCCAACACAAGGAATCAGTCCCTTCTCTGCTACACAGTCCCTCAGGCCCTGCATTCCCTTCGAGTGCAATTCAAGGGTTGTGGAGAAGAAATCCGTCCCTCTAGCTCTATATGTGTGGTTTCCAAACACACCAAGTTTATCAAGCAAACCAAGCCCCCATCCCTGCTCCCAACATAATCCGAAGACCAACCATTGCACGCAGGGAATTAATCAACAATTACAGCTTAATAGGGAAAATGACTCCCAAGCGAATTATACAGTCCCAAACATATCAGTGAACGTGGGGAAAACAATAGTCCCAAAACATAATCAGTGAGCATAGCTCACAACATGGGGAAAATGACTCCAAACAGTCTATGCATGAGGGAAACTTGCACCAAACCCCAAATGTAAGGAAGACCACAACCATCACAACGTAAGGGAGACCATAGCAACACACCAAAGCTCGAGGAGAACGGCAGCAACCATAACTCACGGGAATAAAAATGGTTCTAATCTCAACACTGAAATGATGAAAAATTACACGGTCATACCAGTCTATAAGGAGATCATATAGTCGAAAACATGAATGGCCCTTCATAGAAAATCTTTGATGAAAGAGCACGGCTCCCAGCTTGCTGTGTGAGTCAAAACCAGGAAAAATTCCTGTGCGTGAGAATAATGAACAGACAATGGTCCCTGCATGAGGATGAACAGACAATGGAGAGTTGCGAGTGGGGAGTGTGCGAGAGTTTTCCGCACCATCGTGGAGAGAGTAGAATATCTGCGAGAGTGATGGTAGTGGTTTCTTTTTCCATTGTGAAGTCAACCACGGGTAGAGTGTGTGTGTGGGCAAGGACTGACAGTCCTGCCACACTCCACTCTCAGCCATAACTGCCTCAACTAACAGTAGTAGTTCTTAATGGTGGTGGTTGGGTAATACAAGGTGGTGACACATCGCTTTTTCCCCCCCATTGGCCAAGTTTTGACATTTCCCCCACCCTGATCCTTGTGAAAATCATGCCCCCTTCTCATTTTAGTTGCTGTGAGCGTAGCTGGTCAGGTTATTTAATTAAAGATGCATATTTACATGATGACAAAACTCAATATGTATGCCACATGCCTTGATATACCATCGATGACAATTTAAATCCGAAACAGGGCATAACCAATCAATGGTGGGGCCTTGTCCTTTAGCTCCGCACCATGATCATTTACAATATATACATCATATACATCTAATGCAACAAGGTCAAAACCAGGGTGTTACACTACAGCAGCTCAAACGTGAGAGAGACCATAGCCAACAATCAATCGAGGAAAACCACAACCAATGATA
Source organism: Pseudotsuga menziesii (assembly GCA_001517045.1). Lineage (NCBI taxonomy): Eukaryota > Viridiplantae > Streptophyta > Pinopsida > Pinales > Pinaceae > Pseudotsuga > Pseudotsuga menziesii. Next base: position 39,476 of record LPNX010465089.1, on the reverse strand, counting down.
AACAACGAAGTGTCTGGACAACTACACAGTCCGATAATGGAAAAGGAATAGCCTCCCTCTGATTGAAAGTATGGAAAAACCGCATACTCAGACCAACAATCCGATGAGAGAAAAGCGAGCGAACCCCACACATAGAATCATGAATCCTTTTATCTCAACTCTATGTGATAAAAACTAGGTGTCTCTGCGTGAGATGGGCAGTGAAGAGTTCTTGTGTGTGAGGAATGAATAGCCAATGGTGGAGAGAGTGGATAGAATGATCGGGCATCCAAAACGGCGCATGAGGAAAACCACTCCCAGCCTGTGCATGTGACTGAACCAGTTGGTGGAGAGTGTGTGGGGGCAAGCCTGCCACCCACCACTACCCAACATTAACTACCCTCAACTAACATAGGAGCTTAAGTGGTTGACACATGGATTTTCCCCATGGGTTCCAGGTTTAACAATCCCGCCCCCTTATCCTTAGGAAACCATGCCCTTTTTAATATAGTTGCATCGACATAGTTGGTTGGGGTTCTTTTAATTAAAATGCATAGTTACATGATGACACAACTTCATATGTGCCATATGTCCCGATATACCATCGATGACAATTCCAATCACCGAAACATAACATAACCAAATCGATGGTGGGGCCTTTGCCTTTAGCTCCACACCATGATTATTTACAATATATATGTATCATGTATATTTAATGCATTGGGGTCAAAACAGGGGTGTTACATCGGGTACTTGTGGTTGCTGGGAAACAAGCTGAGTTTTTTGTTTCTTTGGTTGAGGTTCAACCTCTTGCACCTGTGTTTGAAGCTGAGCATTGAGATTGGCTAGACCTTACTTAAATTATTCCCTTATTTGCAGAGCTTTCGTCACATGTAAAGAGTGAGTGCTCCTAGGGGTTTCTATGAAAACTTTTCAATTTTATTTGGACTGGGATGCTGAAGCAGAAGTTGTCATTGCTTGATGTCTTGTTTCTCTTGCCATGTTTTCCCTCTGAACCTTTTCCTCTACATCAAGTCTCAATTTTATAAAATGAAGGGTAGACTGCTTTATATCTTTCTAATATTTAAAAACATGGGACTTTACCTCTGAGTCAGTGATCTTTTCCAGTGCTTCCTGAAAATCAACAACTCCATTGTACATGGATTCATATTGTAGATCTTCATGTGTATAATGGAACTTAGCCCATTTTTGAGCAAAGAGGCTAGCCATATAAGCCTTAAGATCATGCATTCTTTTAGAGGATTCACCCAGTTTCATAGTTGTGATTTCCTTACCCAACAAACCTGTGTGGGTAGAATTCTGTAGGACTAAAGAATCCAAAGACAACAAGAACATAGGCCAACCCTGCCTCTTATGCTTGGACGATTTTATGAAAGCACCATCAATGACTGTTTGAAAAGAAAATTCCTGCAAGACCATGCAGTCTAGAACGATTCTAGGCAATAGATGGACTGTGTTTCTTCCCCAAATTCTGAAATAGGAGAAACATTCTCCAACATACGAATACTCATGTAAAGTAATAAAATACCTGGCTCTTTTTGAAAACGCCAGAGCGTCAGTCTTGAAGATTTTATGATACATGAACCCTAAGAAAAGGCCGCAGATATCATATATGCGAGGAATGAAGTTATCCTCCCACATGTCAGAATAGTAAATATGGACTGGTGGAGAATTCTTCTGCCAATTCCAACCTAGGTCAGGAAATTCTGAAGTTGCACAAAAAACGTCCATGACATAGGCTGACATGTAAAATTGGGGTTTTCTGGTATTTAAAAATTTCCTTCTGCAAATTAACAAATAAAATCTGAGCCCAATTAAAAGACTCACCTGTAAGAAGAATGTGGTGAGCAGCCAGAACGCATTCTCCTTTGAATAATGTGCAATTCTCTAACCCATATAATCGATAGAACATAGCTTCAAGCCTCGAATATGGTTCCCTGAACCATGAAACGGGGTAGGCATTATCTGGTTACAGGACAAATAGGGTAGGATTTTCCATCCATGATTTCACCACTTTTTCATAATTGAAACGAGAGGTTGCTTCATCCAGGAACTTACAACTTAGTAGCTGTTTTGGGGGTCCAAGTGCGTAAGACTTGGAAAACATATCAGGGTTGAACGCGGCAAAAAAAGTACCAATGTGGTCATTGAAAATGCAATTCTCAGGTTTAGCGTGGTCGAGTGCCCTCTTCACCATGTCTGTGTAGGACATAAATGGTGGTCTAGTGGCAATTAGATGGATATGTGAGCTTCGAATTCTGATATAAGCCAAATGGTCATGAGGAATGGCTGAGAAATCATCATTATCGAAGATAGAATAGATCCTTGACTAGTCCAAATGTAGGTTTTCATAAATACACACACTAGTGTTTGTGAAAATTCTGACGTTTGGGTATTTGAACTTTTTATCTTGTAGAGCCATCTTTGATCTTGTGTTTCTGGGCGTGGGAGATGCCATCTTTGCTTGAAATTTGACAACCATGGTAAAAAATTACTACGATAAAAAAAAATAACAGTATAAATGGACGTAAAGAGTTAAATTACTGGTATAAAGCTTTGAAAACTAGTGAAAAATGTAAGCTCGAGCAAGAATAAAGCGCAATAAAAACCGCCCTAGGCACAGTGAAAAATGTAGGTAAAAACCTCAGATATTCGAACAGACTATATAGCCAAAATCTAAACAACAAAACAAATCTAAACTGTATATCTAGAGAAATTAAACGATTGAGATGAAAGCGCACAACTGAAAATTCGAAAATAGAAAGTTTGGGAAAGTTTGGATTTGGTGTTTCCAGCTTCTGCATTCTGTACAGTGGAAAGCAGGAGTTGGAAAGAAATTTATTTGAACTAAGAACGTATCGAACTTCTACATTCTACATTCTGTACTTCGGAAAGTGGATAGCGGAAGAAAACAAAAATTGTGAAGAAAAACATCAACGTTCTGATTTCTGCATTCCACACTATGGAAAGTGGAAATAGGAAAAATGAGAGAATAAAAAAAACACAAATACTTTTCAGGCTTCTGCATTTCGCATGGAGGAAAGCGGAAGTTAGAAAACAAAGACATTTTATTGCGAACTTGTAACTTCCGATTTCTGCATTCCGCATAGTGGAAAGCAGAAGTCGGCAAGAAATGTTTATTGACGAAAAGTGAAAATTTGGATATCCACATAGGTGGAAGTTAGAATTCAAGAATGGATTTCCCCGACAACTTGAAAAAAATGGATCCCCACATTCCACACTGTGAAAAATGAAATACGGAAGGCGAAAGCACCCAAAACAAAAGTTTTAAAAATAAAAGGTGCTTCTGAAATCAACAAAATCCCCAAAAAAACAAGATCAACTAGGATATTTTATTAAGTGAAAACATCATACTCACAGCTTGATAGTTCCCATTAAGGAAAATATGGTTTGGGAAACTAGTTAAAATTTTTAATGGGGACTCCCATTTTGATGACTCAAAATGGCATCTGTTGTAGCCAACAACAGGGAGGAAGTGCAGAAGTGCAGAGGTTTGTAAATTGGAAAAGTGACATAAGTGCGGAAGTGCAGGTGTGGAAGTTCTGAAAGAAGGCCTGCTCAGTTTTGAGGTCTGTAAATGAACGATGTTATCAGGAAAGGTCTATTGCAGAGAGTTTGTTGCAGTAAAGATTCAATATTCAGATGTAGAATAAGTTCTCTTCGAACAACTAAGAAAAATTTGAAATAGACTGATTCCTAAACTAACTGTTGAAGTAAACTTAAACAGGGTGATTGATGATGTTAAAGGTAGGACCGTTGCAAAAATGAAATAGGTGGAAGAAATAAACCATTCAATGTGCAAACATGCAAATCAAGATCAATTTCTGCCTCCAAGTTTACACTAACTTAAACACATAAAATTGTCAAAGCTTCATCAAGGCATTAGAGATATACAACAAGTCCAAGAGAAAATATTAATTAACAATTCAATATTAGATATCTATAACTAATCATCAAATGTGTGAATAAGCATGTGAATTAAACAAAAATATTCACTTAATGTACCTTCCATATGTCGATTTCAAAAACATAAATCAGTACATCAACCAACACATTTACAAATAGCAACAAATAATTGGCAACCCATACAAATAGAAGAAGGACTACATGTTGGTTGTGGAGCCTAATATTCTAGATCTAGAGATATTATTCAGTTGTGTTTGTACCCCAGGTGTACTATACACTCATTCCCCCTGCCTTTGGGTTCGGGGGTAGAGCCCCCAAGAATTTTTTTTGGGATGTGTGTTGGCCAACAGTTTTGCAAACCCATGGTATTGGGTTAACTGCAGTATTTTCCCATGGTATTTCCCCTATAAAAGAAAGAATTGTAACATGACAGTGTATGGTATTATTTTGTATTGGAAGAGAGACTGTGAGAGTGTGAAGAGGAAGTGCATCAGTTTTGCTGCAAGTTGTATCCCTTCATCTTTCTAGACTATAATAAAAGGACTGCAATTTCTTTGTGGACGTAGCCCATTGTTTGGGTGAACCATGTTATATCTGTGTCTCTTTGTAATGTTTTAATTTGTTTTTCATCTTGTTAAATGATTTAACTACATATGTGTTATTGCTCTGCGGCCTTGTTTTCTAACACTACAATCCATTAAAAACATTTAATGGACAACCATCAAACATACCACAAAATGAATGTAATTTATTTTATTTTTTTCCAAACTTCTTATTCTCTAAAAAATCCCCCCCTTCACTTTAGAAAACTTTCCCTTTAAATAATAATACAAATTTTGACAAAAAATCAAAATTCCCAAGGTGTGGGATCACAAAATCAAACAATTTTTGTTTTTCCAAGGGTGGAACGCCACTTGGAATCTAGATCCATCAAGAAATTGATATCTTGGTATTTGGATTGTTCTAGGTGTACCTCTTCCCTCAAGTGTTAGTTTTTCAACATTAAGGTAGCATTATTAGGATCTTTAACTGAGAGAATAACAAGTACAGCAATCAAACACAAGAGAAAATGAACACAGTGTTTTTCCTCGGGGAAACCATAAATGGAGAAAACCCCAAAACTTCCTCAGAGATAGAATCAACACCAAAATAGAGAAGCCCAAAACAATAAGTGATCTCCTGACAGTAGTAACCTTCTTCTTATCTAGCCCTAGTGTCTTCTCCTTCCTCAACTATGTGCTACACTTGAGTGTGTATGTGATGTGTGATAAATAGAGAGGTCACCTCTCTATTTATACTGCTTCCCAGCATGCCTAAAACCCTACTAGGGCCGACTCACTAAGTAAGTCTAACAACCCTAGTGCCCCAAAACTGCAGGGACTTTAACCCTTAGACAATAGGAGGGTTACCCACAATGACTTGATATGACTTCTTTACATTATAGATCCTCCCGATCGGAACATCGGGGCATGACATCATGACTCAATTACATAATAGACACATCCCAGAATAAACATCGGGTTACAAGACATAAGATACATAGATGAATACATTCCGAAGTTACAAATACATTAACACTCCCTCTTAACTAGGAAGGTATTCTTTTGACACAATTTTCAACACAGGTCTTCTTCTTTGTATCGACTCGATCATCTCGTCATATTCATATTTAAGTCTTCTTAGTCTTCAATTCTTCTTCATCTTCTTCATCTTCTTCATCTTCTTTTGAGTCATTTTCTTCTTCAATTCTTCTTCATCATGGGATCTGCATTATCATGACTACTGGATCATCACTACTAGATCATCATCACATCTGGATCATCACTTGATCTGGATCGTCATCAAGTCTAGATCATCATCACATCTGGATCATCATTTGATCTAGATAATCATCGAGTATGTATCATCATCACAACTATATCGTCACTTGATCTGGATTGCCATCAAGTCTGGATCATCATCACATCTGGATCGTCACTTGATTTAGATCGTCATCAAGTCTGGATCGTCATCACATGCTATCTTAGAATGGTGCTATCTCAATTCTTCTCTTCACAGGAAGTTCTACAGATTCAATCCTGTAGGCCTTCCCTTCATGTAGGTCTTCATTAGTGCTTATATCTAACACTTAAGTCAGAATGTCCTGCCCAGCTCTTACATCTGACCTCATCTTGTCAGAAAGGCACACCCACCACTCACATCTCACCTCATCTTGTCAGAAAGGCCCAACACTCACATCTGACCATGTGTAAACACATCACATAGAATGGATCAGCACTTATATCCAATCATGTGTAAGCACATTGCATCGAAAAGGATTTGCACTTACATCCAAAAATTTAGAAAGGCACAGCACTCATGTTGGAGTAGGGTCCCGCAGCTATAGAAGAAGCTACTATTTTGACGAATAGACAGTTTTGGCGGAGATATAAGAGGCAAAGCTACAACACTGTAGCAGGTTTCTAGCTATAGATCAGAGCCGGAAACCATGACGTAGAAGACAGAGAATTCAAGGAAGATGACGGTACTTGAGTGGCTGAGAAGAGAGAGCTCACCCACTGCATTGAAGGCAGCGGCGGAAGATAGGAGGGTTCAGCTACCCTCATAAAGGAAAAGGAGCAACAAGGCCGAGGTATTGAAGACAAAGGACAGCAAGGGAAGCAGCGCCGATACCCATGGTCAGCGCTGGGAAGCATGGAAGACTGCAGGAAGCTGTGGTGAAGGGAAGCAGTGCATAGTACCCATGGTCAGCACCGGGAAGCATGGAAGACTGCAGAGAGTTGTGGTGTGATGGATAGCGGCTACCTCAAAGTACAGATACACCGACTGTCACTAGTTAGGGTTTGGGTTACTGTTGGGATAGGCCCATAGTGTTGTAATGGTGAGACCTTCAGGCCGCCTATAAAGGGATGTATTTTGTATTGTAAAAGGTTGGCATTTTGGGCATGTTGGCTATCATGGGTAGACCTGAGTTTACTGTGTTTAACCAACAACACCCCTAGCTCACTGGCCCTTTCGGCGATAGACCGCGACGTAGCCTGAAGTCTCACCCAAAGTGATTCTAATGGGTTGGGATAAGGACTCAAGCATCTTGGACCAGGTTCTGTGGCAGCCTACGTGTGACTCACACTCTACTAGCCGCAAGGCCTCTTTCTCTATGCGTCGCACGACCCCTCTGCTCGCATCACGTGATCTCCTCATCTCGCATCTCTTCTGACTGCGAGATCTCTCTCTTCCTGTTGCGTGGTCCCTTTCCGCGTCACACAACTTCCACTGACTCGCGATGACCCCAGCCTTATCGCCTCGTCACGCACCAGTCGACACATAACTTCCTCTCCAACGCTAAGTCCTTAACCTATGGTATCGCGCACCGTAGCTCCTCTGCCGGTACGGTATCACCTCTCTGTGATATCCTACTCCCGCGGCTCAGCGCACTTAGCATGGTTCATGTCGAATTGCAGGACTCAACATACCAGACTGTTAACACTGCGACTAGTGACTGTTCAAGCACAGCATAAATGAACTCGCATACAACATGCTAAAGGATTCAATCTTATTGTTATCTTTCTATATTGCTGTGAACGAAACAACGCATACATACATTCAACTGTAAATAAGGCTCATGGAACAACTAACAGATGCAACAAGTAAATACAACACATGAATCAATCGCATAACACTTGATTTTAACGTGGTTCACCTCCAGGATGGAAGTTACGTCTACAGAAATGTGTTTCTATTATAGCTCAGGGGAAGGTAAACATAGTTCTACTGCACCGCATATGCAGCTTGAGATCTTCTCTCTTAGATCTCTTTTCTATCTCTATATTGTCTCTCTTACAATATACTCTTCCCTCTCTATCGATCCCTGTGGATCGTTACATGCATGCTCTATGAGCCAGCTACTAGTTACAGTAAGATACTATCTCTAATAATAGAACCAGAGCTCAACTCTATTACAATACAAGGTCACTGCGAGCTAACAGACTCGATGGCTAACTAGCTAGCTGGATGGCTTAAAACGCTCAAAATGCCAACTCACCAACCCTTTACAATACAAAATACATCCCTTTATAGGCGGCCCGAAGGTCTCGCCATTACAACACTGTGGGCCTATCCCAACAGTAACCCAAACCCTAACTAGTGACAGTCGACGTATCTGTACTTTGAGGTAGTTGCTATCTGTCACACCATAGCTCTCTGTAGTCTTCCATGCTTCCCGGCGCTAACCATGGGTACTATGCATCGCTTCCTTTCACCATAGCTTCATGCAGTCTTCCATGCTTCCCAGCACTGACCATGGGTACTATGCATTGCTTCCTTTCACCACAGCTTCATGCAGTCTTCCATGCTTCCCAGCACTGACCATGGGTACCGGTGCTGCTTCCCTTTTCTGTCCTTCATCTTCAATACCTCGGCCTCATTGCTCCTTTTCCTTTATGAGGGTAGCTGAACCCTCCTGTCTTCCACCGCAGCCTTCAATGCAGTGGGTGAGCTCTCTCTTCTCGGCCGCTCAGGTACCATCATCTTCCTTGACTTTTCTGTCTTCTACGTCATGGTTTCCGGCTCTGATCTGTAGCTAGAAACCTGCTACAGTGTCGTAGCTCTACCTCTTATATCTTCGCCAAAACTGTCTATCTATCAAAATAGCAGCTTCTTCTGTAGCTGCGGGACCCTACTCCAACAGGGCATTTTAGGCCATCCAGCTAGTCAGATCATCAGTAGTCTGTTAGCTTACTGTTATTTTGTATTGTAACAATGCACAGGGATTGACAGAGAGGGAAGAGTATATTGTAAGAGAGACAATATAGAGATAGAAAAGAGATCTAAGAGAGAAGGGCTCCAGGCTGTGTGCGGAGTTACCCAGAAGATCTCAAGCTGCATATGCGGTGCAGCAGAACTGTGTTTACCTTCCCCTGAGCTAAAATAGAAACACAGTTATGTGGACGCAACTTCCATCCTGGAGGTGAACCGCGTTAAAATCAAGTGTTATGCGATTGATTCATGTGTTGTCTTTATTTGTTGCATCTGTTAGTTGTTATATGAGCCTTGTTTACAGTTGAAGGTATGAATGCGTCGTTCAGTTCACAACAATATAGAAGGATAACATAAGTTGAAGTGTTTGGCATGTTGTATGTGGGTTCATTTATGCTTTTCTTGAATAGTCACTAGTCGCAGTGTTAAACAGTCTGGTATGTTGAGTCCCGTAAGTCGACATGAACAACGGTAAGTGCACTGAGCCGCGGGAGTAGGATATCGCAGGGAGGCGATACCGCACTGGCAGAGGAGCTGCGGTGCGCGATACCGTAGGTTAAGGACTTGGCGTTGGAGAGGAAGTTATGTGTCACCTGGTGCATGGCGAGGCGACAAGGCTGGGTCATCGCGAGTCAGTGGAAGTTGTGTGACACGGAAAGGGACCGCGCAACAGGAAGAGAGAGATCTCACAGTCAGAAGAGATGTGAGTCGAGGAGATCACGCAACGCGAGCAGAAGGGTCACGCGACGCGCAGAGAAAGAGGCCTCGCGGCTAGCAGAGCTGCGAGTCACACATAGGATGCCACAGAACCTGGTCCAAGACACTTGAGTCCTTGGCCAACCCATTAGAATCACTTCGGGTGAGACTTCAGGCTGCTTTGCGGTATGTCGCCGAAAGGGCCAGTGAGCTAGGGGTGTTGTTGGTTAAACACAGTAAACCCGGGTCTGCCCATGATAGCCAACAAATGGTTCCGTTGCCGGTTTTGAACAAATAGAGCACTGATGTTCTGGTGGCACCCTACGAGAGAAAAATTCAATGAGTGGGTTTGGTCTAACCAGAAAGAGTTTGCTGAACGAGAGAACAGGATTCCTAAGCTGAACACAGAGGCCTAGTTACAAAAACATATCATTACAGACATCCATGTGATATTTTTGCGACCTTTGGAAATTAGCTTTACGACTGGTTATCAAATTTAACTAATACAGGCATATTCAAAAAGAAAAGAGACATTGTCTGGACACCGGAGCTGATTCAGACCGTGAAGAACCTTGATAATCCTATCACGAGGGCAGTAGACTTCTGGCTTGTGAGTGTGCTAGAAGGCTTCGTCACAGAGTTTGCAGTTGACCAAACGAAAAGCTTCAGCGAGGCTGAGTGCTACTTCTTCAAAGGATATCGTGGTAAGTACCTAAGATCTTTAAACTTGTCCATTAAGATGCTATTACATGAAAAAGGAACAATGGATCTAGTTTCAGATGAATAAGTAGAAATAGTAATGTCACAAGAGTTTCAAAGTGATTTTGATGACATTGGACGAACACGTAGTGGAAAGAAGTATAAAGTAGATTTCAGATCTCCAATATTTGAAGGTAGTTCAGATAGTATTAGACAACAGAGTCATAGTACCACAGAAGGAACAGAGGGGGGTATCCCTTACCACCCTTACACCCCACAGAAATAGATAGGGACTCAGAACAATCCCGTAGGAACTCCATCCAGTAGCTCACAGACAGTACCTACCACCGCTACATCACCTCCACCTACATCACCAAGTGGTAGTAACACAGTAAATCAACATCCACCATGTAGAAATAGAATGGGGGATGATATGAAGCTACCTATATTTAAGGGAACAGGGGCAGAAGACCCAGAGCAGCATTGGTTTCTATGTGAAGCCATGTGGACCATTAAAGCAATCAACGACGATAACCTTAAACTTGTACAGTTGGTCACCACACTAAGAGACCAAGCCTTAACATGGTATATAAAGTATACCACAGTACCCAAGACACTTGTCCAGGTCAAGACCGCCATGATTAAAGAGTTTAAGAAACCTAAGTTTGAGTCACAGTGTATAACAGAACTCAAATACATCAAGCAGTTACCTACAGAGTCGGTGTGGGACTTTGATCAGAAATTCAAAGCCCTTATCGACCAAGTCAGTTTTGAGTTCGCACCAGAGCAGAATAAGGAATGGTTTATTACAGCGCTGCTCCCTCACATTAGACTGCCGTTAATGCAGCAGAAACTCCATATGCAGGATGACGTGTTGGAGATGGCAATGAAACTAGAGGCTTCACCTCTAGCTGAGAGCAGTACAGGCATGGCAACCTTAAAAAAGCAGTTGGCTAATCTCACATTACAGTTGCACGAACTTAAGAAAGGGAAAGAGGTTGCGCAAGACAGATGGTGCGTAAAATGTAAAGCATAAGGCCATAGTAAAGACAATTGTCTGGTCTTTGTAGAATATATAGCGATAGGGGCTCCAAACCCCTTACCACAGACCCATGGGCCATGGTGTGAAATATGAAAAACACGAGGACATCTACCTCACCAGTGCCCTCTACTTCAGAAGTACGTACAGACACCTAAGAACTTATACTGCATCTTCTGCAAGTCTGTAGGCCATGATGAACATGACTGCAGAGCCTATGATCTCATGGTTGGAGCAAAGCAAGACTTGTACAAACTCCAGTCAGAGACACAGGGTCTAGCAGCAGGACCACAGCATGATCCGGCTTATGGAGGCAGTGGAGGAGGATTCAGAGGACGAGGCCGAGGAGGAGGCTTTGCACGAGGAGAAGGCTTCGGCAGAGGAGAAGGTTTTGGCTGTGGTCATGGACCAGTTACTTGTTACAACTGCAGAGTTGTAGGACACTATGCTAGGGACTGTCAGAGCCCCACTACCACTTGTAACTACTGCAAATCTTATGATCATACTATAGAGGAGTGTCCTACCCTAATAGCTAAGATCCTAGAACCTAAGCCAACAGTACACCAAAATATCTAGCTTATTGCTGCTGAGCAGGAAGATCCAGAACCAAGAGTCAATATTGTGACTCGCAGCGGTGTTTCTACTAGTGGGACATCACAGGAGACCGAAAAGAACACAGGTCAGGAGTGGGTACACAGAGCTCCTAATAAAGCAACACCACTCAACCTGCAGAAGAACAAACAGACATTTCAGGAAGCTAAGGCTTTCTTTGATGACCCTACGCAATTAGGATCGCAGGTACCGTCGTCTAGAGGCGTACCGCAGCAAGCACCTTGTGGTGATAGCCTTGTACAGACATCACAGGCTACCACATCGAGAAGATGCGATGAGGATGAGATGACAGGAAGTGTACATTCCTTCCTGCGGAGTTGTCTAAAACTTGTAAGAAATGAGCAAGCTATCACGGAACTTCAATGCATTATAGACCAATCTCATCCATCCTCTTCCATGAGCAGTACACAGCATGCTGTTCATAATATTACAGGACATACAAGAACAGGAAGAGAGATGCGACTCACAGCGCAATTTGGAGAATTTGAAATGGATGAGGTGATCCTAGATCTGGGATCAGATGTAAATGTTCTGACTAAGTAGACATGGGAACAGATGGGTAGCCCTAAGTTAATCAGATCACCTATCCATTTGAGATTAGCTAATTAGCAGCGTGTGTCATCCCTGGGTCGATTACCGCAGGTTCCAGTTGACATTGACAGAGTTCGCAGCTTTGCGGACTTTGAAGTTATAGAAATCATTGGCAATAGTAGACCGTATCCAGCACTATTAGGCATTGATTGGGCGATTGGTAACATGGCCATTATCAACCTAAAGAGAAGACAAATGACCTTTGAGGACGTGCAGATCCGGGTCATCGCACCGTTGGATCCTTTTCAGGGTCCTAGATATATTGAACCTATCCAAGCAGAGGAGGAGGCACGTAACATGGAAAGCCTCTATCAGATGACCACAAACTAGAGTGACTACATCAATCCAACCGCAGAAGGAAATATTAGCTGGTGATGCGACAGCTCATGCGCATCAGATTCAGATGTTGTTCTAGAGAACTGGTAGAATAGACTTCACGAAGTCTCAGCGTGCAGATGTGCATACTTTACTAAGTCACTGCGATGGATTGGCGCAGAGATCAATGAGATTCCATCGTTTCATGGTCTAACAGATATCCAGGAATTTCTTGAGCAGTTTGAACAACAGATTCCTCACGAGCAGAGGATCGTAGCTATGGACCTTGCAGTACGAGCCACACTTGCAAGATGGTGGTATGCACATAAAGAGAGTATCACATCATGGGATGATATTAAGAGATTCATGGTGATCAGATTTTCTGTTGACGGAGAGTATGTCCAGCAGAAATACACAGGAGAGAGTGACACCAGATCACACATTCAGACATGTGAACAGAATTGGTCGGACATTCCCAAGGATGAATGGGTTCACCAATTCATTCATACTTTGGATACAGTTCCAAGGAACTGGTATACAGAGACGGAACTACGCAAGGGAACCACTACATGGCCCCTTATGATAGACAGCTTCCTACTCACCTTCACTTTTGAATCTAAGTATCCAAGTGTTGATCAGGTCCTACAAGTAATAAAGAGTTAGATATTTGAGGATTGTACCATATCAGTGTCAGCTCAACTTGAGTGGGCTATCCAGCTAAAAGAGGCGTTAGAGTGTTATAATTTTGCATCTAAACCAGAGGTGGAGGATGAGGATCTTCGCGACACCAACATCTTGGAGTCGGAAGGAACTCACGATGTTGAGGGACCACAGTTAGAAACTCCAGCAATTACAGAGCCCATCAAGATAAAAAAAATCAATATTGGCACAGACACAGAACCTAAGTTTGCCTCTATTGGAGACTATTGGAACGTTGAAACAGTCGGACAGATTGTAGACTTGTTACATGACTATCAGGACCTATTTCCCACCAAGTTCACAGAGATGAAGGGAATAGTCGGAGACCTGGGAGTCATGAGGATACCATTGAAGGAGGATGCTAGACCAGTGAAACAACACCCATATAGATTAAATCTGCGCTACAAAGAAAAAGTAAAGGATGAGATCGATAAGATGCTAGCAGCAGGCATCATTGAGCCTGTAGAAGAAAGTGAATGGGTTAGCCCCATGGTTGTACAAGAGAAGAAAACCAAAGGAGACATCAGGATCTGTGTCGATCTGCGCAAGCTCACTGATGAGGTATTAGACAACGTGGGAGGACAGGAGGTCTACTCCTTCACTTATGGCTTTTCAGGCTACCATCAGATCAGAATACATCCAAAAGATCGATCCAAGACCACCTTTGCAACAGAATGGGGCTCGTTCCAGTATACGGTAATGCCCTTTGGTCTTAAGAATGCACCAGCTAAATTTTCTAGAGTAGTAGTTGCTGTATTTAAAGAATACATACATAAATTCCTAGAAGTATATTTTGATGATTGGACTGTATTTGGACTAATTGACAAGCACATAGGATATCTAAGACTAATGTTAGAGAAATGTAGGTAGTACCAGATTTCTCTAAACTTGAAGAAATGTATATTTTGTGCACCATTTGGTATTTTGTTGAGTCACATTGTTTGCAGACAAGGCTTGATGGTAGATCCGGCAAAGATTGCCATCATTGTAAATCTTCCATCACCCAACTCAGTCAAGCAACTGAGGATAGTACTTGGTCATACCAGGTACTACAGAAAGTTCATCAAGGGCTACGCAAAGATTACAACACCAATGAAGAAATTGCTAAAGAAAGATGTAAAATTACTTTGGAATGAGGAATGTCAGCAGAGTCTAGACACGCTTAAAGAAAAGATGGTTACAACGCCCATCCTAGTATTTCCAGACTGGACTAAGCCATTTCATGTACATGTGGATGCATCTGGCATCGCACTAGGGGTTGTATTAACGCAACCAGGAGAAGGGGATATTGATCATCCTATTGCATACTCCAGTAGAAAGCTATCGACAGCAGAAAAGAACTACACCACGACAGAAAGAGAAGGCTTAGCTATGTTGTATGCGCTGCAGAAGTTCAGGCACTACCTATTGGGTGCCTCGTTCAAGATGTTTACTGACCATTCTGCATTGAAGTATCTGGTCAATAAGCCAGTGTTAGGGGGGAGAATCTGCAGATGGTTACTCCTCTTTTAGGAGTATGATTTTGAAATCATTGTGAAACTAGGAATATTGAATGCTGGACCTGATCATCTGTCGTGGATAGACTCAGGAGAAGAGCCAAGTAACCTAGAGGACAATTTTCCAGATGCGTAGTTGTTTTCTATCCAGATTGTAGATGACTACTATGCCGATATTATTCACTTTCTCACTACAGGATTAGCGCCTGATGAGTTCACTAAGAAGAAAAATAAGCAGTTGGTTATTAAAGCAGTAGAATTCACCCTGATCGCAGGACACCTATACAAGTTAGGACCGGATGAAGTTTTGTGCAGATGTGTGATGCCGCATGAGAAATACGCTATTATCAGAGAGGCACATTCAGGAACCGCAGGAGGTCATTTCGCAGGAAAGCCGACTGCACAGAAAATCCTAGATGCAGTATTATGGTGGCCTACGTTGCATAAGGACACCAAGGACTTTTGCAGATGTTGCAATATCTGCCAGAGGGTAGGAAAACCCTCGCGACGCGATCAAATGCCGCTGCGACCGCAGGTTATGCTGCACGCATTTGACAAGTGGGCTATAGACTTTGTGGGTCCTATCAACCCACCAGGAAAGCGCACTGGCACGAGATATATTATCATCGGGACAGAGTACCTCACCAGATGGGCGGAGGCCAAAGCAGTAAGAAATTGTGATGCTGCTACAGTCGCATAGTTCCTTTTTGAGAACATCATCAGTAGATTTGGCTGCCCCGTAATTTTGATGAGTGATCAAGGCACACATTTCTTGAACCGCACCATTGAGGCCTTGACAGAAGAATTCCAGATTCAGCACCATAAGAGCATCCCCTACCACCCACAGGCTAATGATACGGTGGAGGCCTTTAATAAGATTTTAGAAAACACTCTTACTAAGATCTGCAATAGCCAAAGGAATGATTGGGACCTCAGAGTTAACGATGTATTATGGGCATATAGGACCACATGCAAGAAACTTACAGGACACACACCTTTCAGCTTGGTGTATGGATAGAAGGCTGTTATGCCTATGGAGTATATTCTTCCCAGTTTAAGAATTGCTCAGATTACTGGGATGACTGATACAGACACAGTGGAGGAAAGGCTAGCATAGCTGCTTGCCTTAGAGGAAGACAGATTCATCACCGGATTCCATCAGAAAGTACAGAAGGCACGAGAAAAAGCTTGGCATGACAGACACATTAAGAATAAGACTTTTCAGATTGGAGACCTAGTACTCCTCTATGACAGTAAATTCACTAAGTTTCCAGGGAAGTTCAAGACGCATTGGCTGGGGCCATATCAGATACAGCAAGTTACAGAGGGAGGTGCCGTTCAGCTCAGCCAGCTGAATGGGGAGCTTCTTCCCACATTGATTAACGGTAGTAGGATTAAGCTCTATAGTGATAGCCACCCCACCTCTCAGCCCTAGCTTAGCCATTTTATGATAGTGCAGATGTCCATTGTAGTTGAAAGGAGGCATCGCACCGAGAACTAGTCTACACCGGAAAGCATTACAAGTATGAGGAATCGCATAAGGTCGGTTCATTTTGCGCAAGTCATCAGTGGCTTGTGGGGGAAAAAAAAAACGCTCGTTTGTTTGCGCAGGTGATGCGGTGTTGCAGCGTAGTAATGCGATGTTCCCCGTGCCACGTATCTAGTTTTGCAACCGACAGAGGGCCAGTCAAGTCACCTTCTGACAGGCAGTTAATGAGGAAATGACCGGTATACTTTACCGTAGATTTGGCAGCAGCATAATTATGTTTCCAGATTTGGCAAATCTTCGACGAGACCGGCGCCTGTACACATGCTTCGAGGGAAACATGATTGGATTTCAACATTTATTGAGGATCAGATGATGGGTGTGGTCTCGTCCATCTAATTATTACGACCGATGGGTTCAGTCTAGATGACCATTGCATACGGGATTGTTGCCTTCAGCATAAAAGCAGAAAGTGAGGGAGTTCACTACCACCAGAGAGGAAACTGACACAACAGAATATGCCAGTATTAGTCAAGCTTTGCTTGACTCAACATGAGAGCGTGTCGCAACGATGCAGGATGAAGTC